>NLAW01001798.1:5997-214193 GCA_002370915.1 Metschnikowia lochheadii | reverse complement strand
CTTCTTTTCTGCATCTTCCACGTGCACCAATGCAATGACGCACACGAAGTAGTAAAGAACATGGAGCGTGGACATGGGCAATTGCTTCAGGATAGCATAGGTTTTGTTGAGGATCAAGTCCGAACACACAGAAAACTCTTCTTCCTGAGCCGCATAGAGCAATGCATTGGCATAGTACACGAACTCCAAGTCAAGCGTCAATTTCTCGGAGGTGGCCTTGCTCAAGTCCATATATTCTTCCAACAGAAGCTTACCGCACCATAATCGCATCAAGTCCGAGTAGAAATTGTGTTCGAGGCCACTGTTGTACCTGACCAGTCTCGCAAGCCCCAAGGACGAGTTGTGCCATCCTCTCATGTTACCCAAGAACAATTGACTGGAGACAATATAACCCCTTATAAAGGTGTTCTTTCCTTGGATTGGGGTAGGAAGTGAGACGTATGCCAAACGCTTGATGATTCTTGGAAGTGGCATCTTGAATTGGGCCATGAACAAAAGGTATGTTTCATTAATGGTCTGGAGAGTTTGAGTGCTTACTCCTTCATCATTGTTAACAAACGACATTGCCACATCCGCAAGCTCAAAGGCCTTGACCAAGCTCATATCCTCATGGAACTGAACAAAGTAGTTCGCCAAATGGAGTAATGGCACACTGCATGAAGCAACATAACCGTAGGTTGACATGAGACTCACGAGCTGAGCGAGAATGGCCAACCGAAGGTCTGAAAGCTTGAGAATATATGTGGCATTGATTATGCTCGTGACCAATTCAGCAATCAAAATGAACCTTTTGTCCCAGGCCTTTTCCAATGTTTTGAGCCTTCTTATCTCGGCCAAAGACAACGGGAGCAGACTAAGATGCTTTTCTGCAAGCTTTTTCGCCTTTGCTGGGTCTAAAGAAAACTCTATTTTCAATGATTCTAGACCTTTTAATGCTTTCTTCAAGCCCTCGTTGTATTTCTCCAGACTGACCAATGCACAAACGCTAAGGTGTAAAAGAGTCCAGTTATTAGCTCCAAATTCAGTTTCGGCCTTCTCTAAGATTGCATTGGCTTCCTTATAGTTCCCAAGGTAGAAATTGCACTGGATTCTTGATAACAACAATTTGAGCTTTCTTCGTTTATCTTTTTTGGAAAGGAACAACATAGAAGCATCGAAGAATCGAAGTGCTAGACTCAAATTGGAGGTAGAGATAGCATAGCGTCCACCATTTATCATTGCATCGTGATAGGCTTGGATATCAGTTGGTTTGGCTGCGGCACAAGAAACTAACAAATGCGAAGCCATATTTAAATATGCCGTCACGTTAATTCTTGAGGACTTGGAGAGGTGTTTCTGGAATCGGAGGCCACAAGTGCGGTGGAACTTGTGGTATTCATTGTTGAGGTCCATTTGGTTGAGGAGGTAGAGCTGGATGCTGCTGTGGTCGAAATGGTAACGAGACCTCTTGATAAGCTCCAAGATCACCGAGTCGTTCAACTCAAAAGGAAAGCCCGTCTCGGTTATCATATGGAACGGGGCCTTGTAGCAGATACCAGAAGATACGATAATTCTGGCATCCAAGCATAACTGGAGCAAAGAATGAACCACCTTCAATGAGTACCCTGTGACAATCATCAACTCGCAAATGTCAAACGATCCATTGGTGCAAATGATGGTAGCAAACTTCAACAACTTCAAAGCATCGGGATTAAGGGCTGACGTGATGTATCTATTGATAACCCCTTCCATGCTGTCCTGTTCTAGTTCAGAACTGGCACTTTCTAAAGACTGCTCGAGTAAGCGTGGGTACGACTTGCTTTTCAACAAACAGTACCGCATATAGTACTCGAAGCAAAGAAAGTTTCCTTTGGTGATCTTGAAGAGAGAATCCGAGTATTGGTTGTTTTCCTGGTTGAAAAATAACTCGAAATACCGACTGAACCCACGATGGTCGAGTGGCTTGAGTTCAAACTCCGTTACTGGCCACTTCAAAGCTGAGGCTACCAGGTGATAAGAGCTTGGATCCACTCCGCTATTTTCATACCGACAAAAGCTTTGGCTTTCCTTGTAGGATGCAACAATAGTGATGGCAGCATTGGCAGTGTTGACTTCACAATACTCAAGGATTTCCACAAGAAGATTGGACTCGTTGGTAGGAAACCAATTGATGTTATCCAAAATGAGAGTCAATCCTCTACGTGCAAGGGCACTGAAGATGCGCTTGAAGATATTGTTGAATTTCAACTCCATATTGAGCTTATCTTCCTCATAAGGAATGTCAGTACTTTCACTTGAGCTCATAGAATTGGAATCATCCGCATCAATCTCGTCCTTTATAAGTGCAACAACGGCGTCTGAGGGTAGAGTGCTTGATTTTGCCTGCACTATAGGTGCCACCGGTCTGTTCTGGCGGTATTTTTGGTAGTTTGGCCCAAGAAGAGCCTTCAAGTTGGGGAGCGATTGAAACAACACACTCAAGTCCGCATCGATCTCGTAGGTAAAGATTTTTCGCCACCCCTCTATGGTCTCCCGCGAGGAGGAGAGGATCTGCTTCGTTATGGCGTACACACCATATATTAGGAAAGTGTAACGGGCCACATTTCTATCACAGCAGTCGAAACCCCAATGAACCACAAAGTCTTGCTTCTTCAAAGCCTCTCCGCTTATTTGCTCTAAGAATGTAGCTTTGCCAACTCCCCCTTCACCTTTAAGAAGAATAACCTTGCATTTTTCTGGACCATGATACGCAGCGAAGACTTTCTGCATCATTTCAAAGTTTTCGGTGCTAGCTGAATTCAGAATCGAATTGTGGAATAGTGGCAACTTGGCTGGATTAGAAGGTTGTTTGATCTCTTCAGTGATTTTCAGCAAATTGTCCAATGGACCTTTTGGCTTGGAATAATCCACAATGATGGTATTCAATTCTTCAAGCATGGCATCAATGCTTTGAAAGCGATCACATGGGTTTTTCTCCATACATTTGATGATAAAATTATCGAGTTCACTGGTGATCCATTTGGGACCCAACGTTTTAGGCCGGATAGGTGCTTTTGTCAAAACGATTCTCTTGAGTTCAGTCAAATTGGAAGTTTGGAAAGGTAAACACCCCACCACAATCTCATACAAACATACTCCAAGGGAGTAAATGTCTGTTCTATAGTCCACGGAGGTAGTGGCACCACTGGTGTTTTCAGGAGAAACAAACTGTAGACCCTGTTGGATTTTGTTATAATTTTTGTTTCGAAAGGAATTGAAGGAGTGCTCGATAGCAACGGAAAAGCAAAAATCCCAACCTGTAAGGACCACTTTCTCATTCTTGTCAGTATCAGAAGCTGGCGTTGTGGTGCGCAATATGTTGCTGGTAGTCAAGCCATTATGAACAATGCCGTATTTATGGCAGGTAGAAAGGGCACGGAGTATGGGTACAAAATCCTTGAGGATCTTCACTATTAAGCTCCTGCTTTTAGGGAGTTGCTTTACACGATTGGAGAGTTCCACGAAATCCTGATCTGCACTGGTTCCTCGCAACGAAGATTTATCCAGAAGAAAAGATCCCGAGTCAGAGGCACTGCGGTCAGAAGGGTCCGAATTGATGCTTTCCAGGACTCTTCCAGTGGTGATGCTCTCTTTTGTTTGATCAGTATAGAACTCTAATAAGGTCGTGTAGTTGTTATCAGGATAGATCATGATGAGCAATGTTTTGGAGATGCCATTGACGGAATGCTCAACACTTAGTTGGTCAATAGGGTAAAGAATCCCAGGGATATCTGGTGGCAAGGTTATGGGTCTATAGGTGGGCAGGGAGCCGGAATTGTGTTTCGCCAGAGGTTCGAGTGGCTCGTTAGTATTGTATAACCATGACTGACGCGTAGAAGTAGGAGGATTGACTCCCAGAGTGATATACCAATCATTAAGAAAACGGGCAACATGATCACAGTGGCGGATATCGGAAGATACCTTGATAAGAACGGCAGATCCCGTCTCCTCGTGTTTGGCCGAGAAGACAGACGAAGTGGTCTTATTAGTAGAGAGCTTCTCGCCTAGTTTATAACCAGCCACTGAAGAAGGCACCTCTTGCGATTCATCATGGTTCTGGGTCTGTTTGAACTCGTAAACGCCCGTGTCCTTCATGAAGTTGAGCTGGTTCTTGGCGATGTTTATGTTATCCACATACAGCAGGTGGGCCACGACCTTGCCCTGTTTGAAGTCCAGGCGAATGTCACCATAAGTCTTCTTGCCGGACCTGCTAAGCGTAGGGGAATCTGAAGCATTGGAGTGGGAATCGGAAATGTTACTGGAGCGATGGTGTGAAGGCGTTGTGGTCAGCTCTGAGCTGGAGCTGGATAAGCCCTTGGAGAAGTAGTCCAGGCCGCCCCACGCACTGGAGAGCTCCGAGTCATTGAAGAAGTTACTGGGGCAGGACGACATGGTGCCCGTAACGTTCAGAGCCGGAGGTAAGGTTGGAGTTGTAGTAGTAAAAAATGGTATGCCATTGGACACAGGGTCCACGGGATAGTTTAAGACTCTATGCGTCTGGTGAATGCAAAGTGTAGGCGCGGTAGTGCACACATTTCCATTGCTAAAGATGGGCGTTAGAGTCTGGGATGAGCAGTAAAAAAAAGCCTTGGACGTGCAGCAACTGGCACTAAATTTATAGTGGGATTACAAATGGGCTTTGTACTCGAGCTCAAAACGTATACAGGGACTATACAGTATAGACTCTTTCAGGGTGTTTGCAAGGGCTCTGATGTTGTACTTTGGGTTGCTCTCACTCTGAGTGTTTTTTTTTTCTCGAGGTACTGCCATTGGGACGTGCATCTGGGTGAGACACCAGAATGAAGCCTCATAGCTAGGCCCACACCGCGAAAGTGCCTCGATGGAATTCCATCAAGTCCAGACTCGGGTCCAATTTCCCTCTCCCCTGTTGTCGAGCTATGTACCGGATCCCCACGTAAATCCCCACCACTTCACGTATAAAATCAACCATTTGACTGGGTTTGGATTTTTTTGGGGGTTACACTGATATTGTAGAATGTAATAATGTAGAATCTGAATGTGGTTGGCTCCACCGTCTTTATGGTCATCAACTATGGATATGGCCATTTATGGTTTGTATTGCATAGAGGTTTAATGGAGGTTATTTTTGAGATTACAAAATACGACATGAAAGAAATGGAAGACTATGGAGTTTTGGGGGAACTGGTCATGAAATTGTTTTTGTATGGTAGACATTTCATTCCATAGTAGTGGTTGGGAAGAACTTACTTTCTATGGGATCATCTAGTGGTGGGGGTTTCACAGTAATTTATAAAGTACCAAGATTTGGAGATCCTTTGGGGTTTGTATTATTTACATCGTCTGGTGTTTATATATATATATATATATACTGTGAGTAGTGCTAGATTAGACAAGTAGAATATTTGTTGATGGTCCAGAAAGAGTAGGTGAATATATCGCGTGTCGGAGCCGATGGGGGTCTCGGGGGAGATGTCCGAGGCCGAGGTGGGGCCGAAGTTTTTGACCGAGAATGGGTGCCCCGACTTAATGCCAGATACGGCTGAGTGTCGGGCATTATCTCGGACCGGGTCTCCGCCCCCACTTTATCTCGGACTTCTCCAACATGTGGTCGGACTACCAGAAATTCATGTTCAAGCAACTGAGTTATATAGTGCCCACCAAAGTGGACCTAACAGGCCTATAAACCTATACAACAAGAGTGAAGCAAAGCTCTCGGCAACCATCGATCGTAAATCTCTTGAACACCCATCTACTTGGTGTACAATCCACCATTCCATTGGATGTGTGCACCTGATAGATACACGGGTCAGAGAGATAGAAACTAAACTAATACAAAAGTATTGAAACCAGTTGAATTGAAGCACCGCCCCCAGAATGCATGAGACACAGATGCCACATGTAGACCCTTAAAACCTGTTTCCGCATCGATGGAAATAAATGAACGAGAGACTGTACGCTCTAGAGAGCGAGGAACGAGAGGAATGGGGCAGACCGGCCCTCAACATTAAGCACGCAAGTAGTGATGTCATGTGCATCGCTACTATAAAATGGTGCATTTCTTGGATTTCTTGATGACGGGAGGTTCCAATGCAGCCACAATAGCCTCGTCAAAGACAGTCTTCAAGCCTCTCTGCGTTAACGCAGAACACTCGACATATTTTACTGCCCTCAACTCTTTGGCCAATTTCTCACCTTGGTCGGTGGTGATTGGCGACAACTTTTGCCGGTGCAATCTCTGTAATATAACTTCATCATTCCTTAAATCAATTTGGGTTCCAACTATAAGACACGGCACGCCCGGGCAATGGTGGTGCACTTCAGGGAACCACTTCTCCTTGACATTCTCGAACGAAGCAGGCGAGATCACGGAAAAACACACCAAGAACACGTCAGTGGAAGGGTAAGACAAAGGTCTCAATCTGTCATAATCCTCCTGCCCTGCAGTGTCAAAAAGGCCCAACGTAAAGGGCTCGTCGCCAATCATGACTGTAACCGCATAGTTGTCAAAAACAGTGGGGACATAGTCGGCGGGGAATTTGGATGTGGTGTAAGAAATCAACAAGCACGTTTTACCAACGGCACCGTCACCAACAACAACACACTTTATAGTTTGCATTTTGAAGCGGGGTGATTATTTGAGGTTGTGTTTCAGTGTTGTATTGGATGGGTAGATTTGTGTGAGAATGTTTCCCAAATTAATGCCAGTTGGACGAGGTGGTTTGCGCAAAAAAATTGACTAGTGGAGGCACAAAAAAAGGGGGTCTGTTAGTTTTGGAGAACAAGGGTCACGCTTTGTACTTTTTTGAAGAAGAAATGGATTGAACTTCGCTATGTGCAAAAGGAAGTAACTATGAGTCCAAACAAAAAAATAAAATGAAATTAAGGCCAACCTCAAGTAATGCTTGGTAAATTTTTTTGGTTGACTTTTTGTTTTATCTCCGTTGTTAGACTCCAGCTCGCGGGAGAAAAAAAAAAAAACAGCGGCTTGCATGCAGGCCGGTCTACACGAGCGATATGGGGGTGATAAGATGGGGTGGTGCCTCACTGGCTTGGTTGGCTACGTAGGATGACCATAGAAGGGGGATAAACATTACTCAGATGAAAAAAAGGGTGCAATGAGAGGGTGAGGGTGGGGGTGGCGTGCGGGGTTGGCACGCTTGTTAGCCGTATTGCCAGATGTGGATCTGGGTCCACACCGAGGCTCTGAATGTGGTGACCGCGTTTCCCCGTGCGCGTTCAGGACAAGACAAGACAAGAGAAGACAGGACGTCCCGTCTCAATGAGATGAACGCTCACAATATGCATGCGGATTAATATGCGGCTACTTCAAGCCGTGCTGTAGTCATTGGACCGGTAGGTTTCACAACTTCACTCTAGTTTTATTTCCATTAATCCGGCATCTCCTTGCATGATATCCAAGTTGCTGGTGATATCACTGGGTAGGTTATTGGTATCAATGAGCTTTTTTGCGATTTTCCCTCCTGGGTCAATCATCGAGAGGTCCTTGTCCACTTCGTGGTCCTCCACGATGGCAGGGCCTCCGCCCAAGAAGTCAAGCATCATGTGCATACCTCCGGCTCCACCAGCGTACTCCTCCACGTCCACGGGGAGAACCGATGATACTCCCTCCAAAAACCACACCTTGTCCTTCATTTCCAACGTGAACGACCGGAGGAGTTTGTAGTACGATCTCATGATGCGCATGGCCTTCACATCCCCAGACATAAGTAGTCCTAGGAAGTCTTTCTCCAACAATGCAGGAAAGGCAAAGATCCGGAGAATGAAGTCCGCCTTATACCTTTCCTTGTGAAGTTTGTTCAAGTACGCCAATGTAATTAAATATGGCGAGTTGATGGGGACTGGATATAAGTCAGCAATGGCCGAGTCATGGCACACCAAATTGGCAAAAGATGCTGAACTCGTATCAGTAACCTGGCTCTTTTGGTTAATGATATCGCCCAAATCGCCCAAATCCACCCCAATGAATTTGTAGAATCTGGATGCTTCCGTCAACGGCCAAACTGCAGTCAAGATGGTGGCCGCACCCTTGACATGGAAAATCCACGCGGATGCAGGTAGTGACTTTGGAGATATCAGCGAAGGAACAGAAGCATTGGCCAAAGAGTCCATGATTAAAATCAAAGCACTGGCCACCAACGCATCGGTGTTTTCTAGATTGATGTTGAGAATCTCTTCACGTAACAAGTGCAACGCCTTGCCTCGATGGGTGGTCACACAGTGGTCCAAACCACTCTCGGTTCGGGATAAGTGTGTCGCACTGAAGGCTAGTAGCGCATGCATGAGGAAGGGGTATTCAAACGCTAGTTTAGGGATATCGTTATTCCATATGTCGGTGTCGGAGATTCCTGCCCCTGTGATGGTGCTGGACACCTTCGTGGTGTAGTGGTGCATGAGCCTCAAGTCGTTCATGTTCAATGTCTCTTCGGGCTCCTGGTCCATATCATCCGATAAATCAGCATCGGGGATGGAGGTGGGGAGACTCCCTAGTGGGTTAGAGGCCGGGTCTGTGGGAATGCTAGAAGGTGTACTTGATGGGTTGGCTGGATTGGGAGGTTTCCCAGTTGTACCGGCATTCGAGCCCGAACTGGCGGACATTATCTGTGGGAGAAACTCACTGAGCTGCGGCAATATGGAGTTTATATCAATGGGGGCTTGAGCAAGAAGCGCCAAGTTGCTTAAGTTGGCCATATCGCCCAAAGCACTGATATCTCCCAAGTTGGAGATGTTGCTTACTAACAGACTCAAGTTCAAATTGTTGAGATTGCCAGCGCCAAGTAAACCGCTTCCCAACACCGACGATGTCAAGTTGGCTAAAGCAGGGTTTTTATCGGGAACAGGGCTAGGTGACTTATCTGGAGTGGCTTGCTGGGTCTGTGGTGACTTGGAGGCAGGCATGGAGTCCCTAAACTTCTTGGTAGGAGGAGTCATGTGGTCATCCGACTCGGAAAAGCCACAGTCTAGCTTCATCCGCGTACAGTTATTGCATCTGGGTTTGTTCTCATCACATTTGACTCTTCTCCGTTTGCAAGTGGAGCAGCCCTTCCGGGACTTGGAGTGGTATTTGCGCTTGGAGCCGCTCTTTTGCAGAGAGCTGTCACTGGTAGCACTGGTCATAAATCTGGCAAAGCTATAGGTCCCACGAATACCGAGTTGAATTGGTAGGGGGTGTAAGGTTGGGAAAGTTGAATTTGAACGCTGAGGAGAAGTGTTAGATTTTGGCCTCCAGCATCAAACGTCACGGATCATGAAAGTATATCAAGGTATGGGATGCGTCGTATAGCTCGTATACGACTGAGGGCTAAGAGTGTGGTGAAAAAAGAGGCGCGACCAGTTTCTTTTTACTGCGCCCCAAATGCTTACATTACACGGGGGCTCAAGGAATCGTACCACCGCTCCCCATACTTTTAGCCCCGTATAAACTCACCCCCCAGTTTTGAGCATACACTTAAATCACTCACCCCTAATAAATACACCCCTAAACAAATATAGATTTCCCTTAGCCGAAGGCCTGCACACATCACATGAATTCCATTATACTGATAATAATATTTTACTTTGCCCAGTCTTGAACAGCTTTTTTTTTTCTTTTTTTTTTATTATTTATTTATTTATTTATTTATTTTGATATGATTTATTTTGGTGAATATTTTCTTGTCAAGTGATAGTATTGTCTTTCATTGGTATGTGGACTGTGGACTGAGTGCAATTATTTATGCGCTTATCTGGAATGGCATCAGACAATGGCCTCAAAGTGCTGGGGCCTGATTTCTCACTTCTCACTGCTGCTCCGGTGCTGAGTGCTCTGATGCCGAGTGTTCTGATGCCGAGTGCTCTGGTGCAGTGCTCTGGTACTGAGTGCTTACCTATATTCCTGCGTAGACTGCGCGATCATATAGGAGAAAAACCACACAAGCGGAGGTATCAATGGCAGGCGAAAAACCATTATGGTACAGGTGGGCCCGGGTGTGGGTCACGGGTTTTTCGATTGTCGGAACGGGAGTTCTTCTCTATAAGTATGCTACGCCTTCCGACGAAGAGCTAATTGCTGCTTTCTCTCCGGAGATCAGGGCAGACTATGAGCGCAATAAAGCTTTAAGACAGCAAGAGCAACGGGAGCTCATGAAGATTGCCATTGAAACAAGCAAAGGCGATGACCCCATTTGGAAGACGGGCAAAATCAAGTCGCCTTTTGAAAGAGACTCTCGAGGTGTCGACCCCCGGTTGGTGGATAAAAACCAGTTTTTTATCGATGAGAGCAAGAAGCTTCAACAGCTCGAGGTGGAGCGTGCTAAGTTGGAGCTCGAGGAAACCGAGAGGTTGGTGCAAGAGTCCAAGAAGCTGTGGTTGCCTTGGAGAAGATAACTTGTATATAATAGATACGATAAATACTAAGTAAGATACTGAGCTATTAGAAGTGAGTTAATGTGAGGGGAGGTGGAGGTACTAAGGTAGCATAAAGATGAAGTAAGGGTAGATGAGATAGAGATAGAATAGAAGAATGATATAAAAGAGGTAATAGATTACGAGAGCTATGGATGCACTACTGGAACAGGAACTATTCCATACCAGTGTATACATTCTACAGTAATACTCATGATTGCCTGTATTAATAAGTTGTTTTCGTAGTTAAGGGTCAATATTATCTCCCCCATCCAAACCCAGTATCAAGAGTAGGAAGCCACTTGCTTGTGGAGGTGGCACCCGTGCCCTTCTGTCTATTAGCCTCGTCCACCGCACTCACTATGCGGTTGATGTTCGTGTCTATCACCATGCCACCCTGTACAATCTCCTCCAAAACAGTCTGGAGCACCTGCCACCCAAACACCAAGTCCAACTCACAAACGTTGGTGAAGCACTTGTCCAAGCACTCGACGAACACCTGGATCAAATCGAGGATCCCAAGCTCAGACTCCTGGTCGTCCACCACAAACACAAAATAAAGGGTGGCATAGTGCCTATAGATAACTTTGATATCATCCAAGTCTTCTAGGAGTTTGGGTGGCGTTATGAAGGAACACTCCTGAGACGTTCGGACCTGGAGCAACTGGTACACCTGATCTAGCAACGTTCGCTGGGTCACGAGGTCGACAGGGGTATAGAACTTGGTGAGCCGAGGCACGCCATCATGGTTGACTATGGTTAGTTAAGCTGAATGAAACTTAAAGGTTCCTAGCACGTACATATAAGAACAGAGTGGATCATTGGGAGAGAAGGGTCCGAACGGCACGTCGTTGACACTGCGAGTGGTGCGTCTTGTCTGCATGCTGGATGCTCGCTTACCTTTGTTGTTGAGTGCTACTATTATCTATCGTGATGGATCTTGAACCTCGGCATGGTGGCCATGCACACACTGCGAACTTGAAATACGGTGTGATCGTGTTTGGGATTTCCGTGGTCTATGCATTGATGTTTGCTGCTTGCCATTACTTGTATGTGAGCAGGTGGGCGTCCCGGGGGAAACCAGCCCTGTCCTCACTATATAATAAGATCGTGTCTGGCAGATGGTTGGCATTGCACACGCTAGTGTGGCTTTTAATTGTCTTGGGCCTAATGTTTTATAACTTCTCCATTTTGACTCTCCCTACAACCATAAAACGAGCCGGCCGGTTGGGCTTCTGCTTGGTGCCCTTTGATATAGTACTAGCAATGCGCCCGTCTCTATTGGCTACATCGTACTTGGACTACATCTCGCTCCATAAGTGGATCCTGCGCGTGCTTTTCTTTGCCATCACGCTCCATAGTTTGGGATATTTTTCCATATGGTACGTGGAAGGTGTTCTTTGGAAGAAATCTCTCCGACTCTATAATTTCTATGGGGTGGTGGCTTTCGCTGTGAGCATGGTGCTCCTATTTATATCCATGCGGCCGTTACGTAACCGTTTCTACAGAGCCTTTTACGTGATCCATAATGTCGTCGTTCTTTTATTCGTCACCATTATCTATTGGCATGCTCGCCCTGGTGTGGGAGAGTACATTTTCGTTGCTGTTGCATTGCTCACATACCAGGTGTACAACCGCATCTCCAAGTGGAACCAGACCCTGGGAGCTTCTGTTGTTACTAGCGATGAAGCAAGCTTGACTTTGGTCCGCTTCAGTCTTCCTGAAAAATACCCCACACAATGGGCCCCAGGATCTCACTTGCGACTTTCTGCTCCGGCCACCAGTGCTCTGACATGGTTATTTCCTTCGCACCCATTCACCATATACTCTTTGCCGGGAGATAAAACGGTTGATTTGGTGATGAAAAAAAATACAACGTTCAAGGTTTATGAAAATGCAAACTACTTGATTTCAAGCCCGTTCAATTCCCTTCCTGTACCTTTTTTTGAAACAACTGACCATGTTTCTATTGTGTGTGGTGGTTCGGGGATCTCACTAGGTGTGCCATTATTTCGGTTCTTCAACTCGAGCTCCGTGTCTACTGCAAATTTGTGCTGGGTTACCCCTAATAGAGAAGATACGTTTGTTTTGGATGATATTCATTCGTCGGTGCTGATAGATGTTTATGTGACAAGGGACTCGGTGAGTGGAGCCTCTAGTGCTACAATTGAGGAACGAGGTCTTTTGGATACTGCCGAACTGATAGAACTTGACGACCTTGAAACCAGTGCATTAGACTCCACAAAAGGAGATGTTCCTAAAAACTATAAGCTTTACAATGGAAGGCCCGATTTAAACCATGTGCTTGAGCCTTTGCTTGAAGAACCTGAGTCCAGATCGAAAGCAATAGTGGTTTGTGGTCCGGAATCCATGATTCTGGATGCTAAAAAGTGGGGTCAAAGACACAATGTGTTTGTTTACTCCGAATTCTATTCCTTCTAAAGTCTTAATATAATTTATAGCAACTTCGTACTTTAATTCCTTTAATTGTTCAAATGGTAACCAAAAAAAGAAAAAAGAGAGCTCGCACTCAGGTTCGAACTAAGGACCAACAGATTTGCAATCTGCTGCGCTACCACTGCGCCATACGAGCTCTGCAGAAGTTGAAATTTTTGCGCATTTTCTTGTGATCAAAATGTTTTAATGCGTATAGTTGAATAAACAAGACTTATGGGAATCCTTAATATCTGTATTATTGTGAAATTTGTTGAAAACTGTTTATATACTTACCTATGTATTTAAAAACGAGTTTATCGGCCTTGAGTGAACTATTGAATTAACAGATCCACTGCGAAGCCCACTGCCTATACAAACGCTGATGTATCAAGTCATTCCACATCACACCGATATGACACAATCTGGTATCAGTAATATGCCTTTAAACCAGTTTTAAATTGAAGGATAAGTATACAAGTACCTCTATTTCCTTCCCTGAGAAAATACACTATGAACATATTTATTACGTACTGAGCCCATACAAGGCTTAAAGTGAATTGGAGTAAATACCAGCTTCTATTCAAAGAAGCAGGTACTCTATGGAGAATTTTGAAGTACTAATTTTTGTGTTATTTTAACAGTTAAGATATATTTTCATTAGCTAATTCAATTCTTTTCCCAACGGTGTGGTACATTTTGTTCAACACTACAGTTCATTTATCAGTCCAGCTAATTTTCTTCGCTCCCATGTCTGATCTAAGCGAAAATGCAAATGCCCATCATAAATACAAAACACCCACAAAAAATTTTAAAATCAGTTTCAGTCAGTGTCAAATACGTTTCAGAATAATTGCAAGTAGTTTTAAGTAGCTCCATGGCATTGCAGTAGAGTAGGATTTAGGTGTGCATGTTAGTCCGTTAAATAGATCCATTGTGTGGGGTAATTCGCAGATTTGTCAGTCGCAGCGCACTTTTCTATTATTGTCTCGAGGTGTGGGGCGCACATTATGCATGCCTATTTTGTAGGTCTAAGGTTTAGACAATGTACTGTCTAATGAACATACTTGGAGTGAGAGTAAGAATAGGCATATTCTCTCGCACGTGTATAGCATGAAAAAAAATAGGTTTTTTACAAAAACACGACTAAATAAAAATTTATGTTCTTATCGTCCAATGACTAATGGTTTATAAGAAATGCCCGCCACTGGCGGATAAAGTATTTCGTGGTGCGCCAACGTATCGACGCAGTTTCTATATCGGGTATTCCGTTGCGGAATATCTCGCGTCTGTACCGCTTATCGGTAACTAGTATAAATACCACGGCCATGTTCACCGTAGCTCCGAGTAGTCGATCCTTTGTTTTTTTTTTCTTCTTTTCCCTTCGCCTTATAAAACCCCTTGTAAATTCACACCCAACCATGGTTTCCTTTGAACAATTTTTGGTCAACGACCCTCTTGATAACTATGAAGATCCACGAAAGTTCAAGGCCTATGAGCCTAAATTGGACAAGTACAGGAAAGACTTACTCGACAACATTTTGCCCGAGTACTCCATTGAATTGCCCGACTCTCTTGAAAACTTATCCAAGCAACAATTCAATGCAGTCAAATACTTGAAGGAGAAAAAGCTTTTGACCGAGGAGGAGTTTGCAATCACTGATTCCTCTGCTGTGGATATCTTGGCCAAGATCTCCAAGGGGGATTGGACCTCCGTCCAAGTCTTCAAGGCTTTTGCCAAGAGAGGTACAATTGCACACCAATTGACCAACTGTGCTTTGGAGCTCTTTCCCAAGGAGGGTTTGGAGAGAGCACAGGCCTTGGACGAATATTACAAGAAGAATGGTTCCACCATTGGTCCTTTGCATGGATTGCCCATTTCCTTAAAGGAACAAATGAACTACAGAGGCAAAATCACTCACGGTGGTTACGTCTCTTATATAGATAACATTGCAGAGGACCATGGTATCACCACGACTATTTTGGAAAAGTTGGGTGCAGTATTCTTCGTGAGATCAAATGAGCCCCAGACTTTGATGCACTTGGACGGAACAAATAACTTTATTGGCCCTTCCAAGTGTCCCTTCAACTTGGCCTTGTCTTCAGGAGGCTCTTCTTCCGGCGAGGGTGCAATTGTTGCATTTGGAGGAACCCCAGTTGGTATTGGTTCCGATATCGGAGGGAGTATACGTGCACCTGCAGCATTTGGAGGGTGCTTTGGCTTGAGGCCAACTACTTTTAGATACTCCAAGAAGGGAGGTGTTTCATCTACTGCAGGCCAGATCTCGGTGCCAGCTGTGGTTGGTCCCATGACTAGATCCATCGAAGATCTCGAACTTATGATGGACACATACATCAACCAAGGTAAGCCTTGGGAACTCGATTGCCACACTCTTCCAATTCCATGGAGAAAAGTTAACAAGCCTGAGGCCAAGAGCTTGACCATTGCCATTGAGTATGATGATGGAATCGTCAAGCCAACGCCACCAATCGCCAGAGGCTTGAAAGTGGTGGCAGAGAAGTTGAAGGCTGCAGGTGTTAATGTGGTTGAGTTCAAGCCAATCAAAACCCAACTTGCTAGGGACACCATCAACAAAATGTACTCATGTGATGGTAACTACATGCAAAGAAAGTTGCTCGCGGGCTCTGGTGAGCCTTTGCCCAAATTAACCAAGTGGTCTTTAAATTACGGAGAGGGATCCAGAGTTTTTGGAGCAGATGAAAATAGAAAGCTCAATGCCACCAGAGACGAGTTGATGCAAGAATACAGTGATTTCATGAGAAACAATGGCATCGACTTCATTCTTAGCCCCAACTACAGCAATGTTGCACCCAAATCCGGAGAGGTGTACAACTGGTCGTACACATCTTTGTTTAACCTCATAGACTTCCCATCTTTGACTTTCCAAACGGGACTTTTCCAGGACCCAGAAATCGACAAGTGGGACCTGTCTCACGAGAACTACAAGTTCAGATCTCCTTTGGAGGAGCTTGAGCTTTCCAACTACCACCCCAAAGAGTTTGTGGGCGCCCCAATCGCATTGCAACTTACTGGCTTGAGGTACTGTGACGAAGAGGTGTTGGCCGCAGGTAAGACCATCAATGACATCTTGAAGGTGGACTTGTTCAACTTATACAAGTGAAAAGTATAGTCACGTTAGCTTCAATGTGACCGCTAGACAGGTCAAACAGACTAAATAAGCATTTAACTTAGTTAATTCAAATAACCAATTTACTAACTTAACGAAACCAAATATGTGAAATAAGCAATAGAGCTAATTCTGTTTCATTTCTTCAAGTAGATGACTCATTGAGCCAATTTGCATTGACTTATCTCAGAATCATGCAGTAACAGTTATCGCGGTGCGCTATCTGGATTATCGCCAACACCAACCAACCAACCATGGGGGAATTCGTCATTGTTGGAGCAGGCATTGCTGGGCTCACAACCGCTCTAGCAATTGCAGAGAACATTTCTAGGCCTACCAAAATTACCGTGGTTTCTGACCATGATCCCTATACCTTTCCCTCCCAGCCGGAATACACATCAGCTTGGGCAGGAGCACACTTCAGACCATTTCCCTCCAAGAACGAGGCGGATCTCAAGGACTATGGTCTTTCCAGAGTCACCTATAAGCGGTTCAAGACCTTGGCCAAAGATCACCCAGAGTCCTCCATCAGATTTGTTAAAGGTATCGATTATCTTGAGACCCCAGATAAACTCTACCAGGACCTTGCACCGGGGTACACTGAAGGACTCGAGAATTTCTCGGTAATGAAACCAGAGCAGTTGGCTGAAAATTCGGTCATGGGTGCTATTTACGATACTTTTGTGCTTAATCCACCGGTGTATCTCCAGTTCCTCTACCGGCAGTTGAAGTTCAAGTATATGGTGGAGTTTGTTCATGCCAAGCTCGAGAAACTCAAGGAAGCCCGAGAATTCGGGTCTCTGGACGCCATAATAATCAACTGCACAGGAAAAGGCCTCAAATGGGAAGGTGGATACGATGATGACTACTTCTTCGTGCGAGGCCAGACACTTACTGTGAGACCACCCGACAATGATGACATACAAAAGTACACAGAGACACACCAGCTGAAGGATAACGTTTGGACGTTTTATATCCCGCGCCCTCTAGATGGGGGAGTTATTTTGGGTGGGACTAAACAACCCAATGATCTGTTTAGAGGTGTGAGGCAAGAGGATACAGATGCATTGTTGAGCCGTGCTGCAGGCATATTTCCCCAGCTTATGAAGGTCGACAAAAATGGCAATCGCTACTTCGACGTGGTGGGCACTAACGTAGGGTTCCGGCCCTTTGTGAAGGGAGGTGTAAATTTCTCTGTGGATACGCACGACGGCACTACTGTCATCAACGGCTATGGCTTAGGTGGATCTGGCTACGAGTTCTCTTACGGAGTGGGAATGAAGATCGTTGAGCTTATCAAGAAGAGAACGGCCAGACTCTAGATCTACACATATAGGCCATGAATGACTCTAGGTATATATCTACCTCTTTAAATACATATAAAATAATGTTCTTTATTGTATTACAGTCAATTCTAAGCTCACTATCCATTGTCTCAATCATTTCTCGTTTCAACATCTATTTTTTGGCATCTCTCACGAGACCCGAGAACCCACCCTTCTTCTTAGTTTTGCCGCTCTTCCCACCTTTATTGAGCTTCTTGAGGCTCACGAACTTCTCGTCATCCAGGTCGCTAGAACTCAGATCAGAGTCCAGATCAGACGAGCTGGACCCAGAACTTGAGCTCAGGTCCGAGTCTGAGTCGCTAGAGTCACTTACTATAGGTTTAATTGACGGTTTCGGGATTGTTAGAATTGCAGAATGGGATGTGCGCATATCCTTCACTTCTGGGACTCCTCTTTTGGCAAGGTCTGTAAGGGACACCAATTGCGGTTTCTTGATGGGTACGGCCTTTGACTGGGGAATTGAAGGTTTCGACTGCTTTTGAGGTTTGGGGGAGGGTTCTGGAATGGGGCTGGGGCTGATGCTATGTATTACACGGTTACCTGCAGACGTGAGACGCTTGGGTAGAAGCCGATTGGGTTTGCCAGATACCGCGGGTGATTTTTTTGGATCAACAGACTTGATGGATGAGGAGCCATTGCTAGGCGAAACATATTTTTCCGTGGGGGCTTTAGAACTCGCGTGAGCGGTTGCGGGTGTACCTGACTTTGATGGTGGGTCAGGTTTAGTGTCTTGTTTCGATTTAGACTTCAATTCAGAATCAGAATCAGAATCAGAATCAGAATCAGAATCAGAATCAGAATCAGAATCAGAATCAGAGTCAGAATCAGAATCAGAGTCAGAATCAGAATCAGAATCAGAATCAGAATCAGAATCAGAATCAGAATCAGAATCAGAATCAGAATCGGATCCTGATGATGAATTATCAGAACTGGAACCCAGAGACAAAACAACTGGTTGTGAAGCACTTGATTGAGTGACCGGCATTGGGTTCTTGGGCTTTAGGGAAGAAGCATTGCTTATATCGCTCAGTGTCGAAGAGGAGAGTTTGGGTTTTTTTGCAGCCTGTCCACTCTCCTTGGCTAACAGTTCTGTTTTTGAATCTGCAGCCAGTTTATTATTGGGTTTGGTATTGCGATTTGATGATGCCGTTACCTGAAGTAAAGGCGAGGAAGGATTCTTGGAAGTCGGTGTAGCATCTTTTCTCTTTTGGCCATTGTTCTGGGGAATTGAGTGAGATGGTTTTCCTTTCTGTTGTAATTTATCTGAACTGCTTTCTCTTGCTCCATTGGTAGTATTTTGTTTTGGAGTAGACATACCTGACTTTGCAACACTATCGGCACCATTTGAGACAGGAGATTTAGAAGTAGTTTTTGAACTTGAACTTTTCTTTGAATTTTTGCTCAGAACACTATCATTTGTAGCTGTATTCGCCTTGGACTTGCCTTGTTTTCCATTGGATGACTTATCAGTCTCTTCTTGCCTCAGCTTTGCATGGGCGCGACCTTCAGATGACTCACGATTATTGCTTTGGGTAGTGGTAGAGTTTGTAGATTTCTTCAACTGTTTTTCCTTTTCACTGCCGCCGATATTGCTTTCATCCAGAGACTCCAAGGAGATGATGTCCGCTTCTTCGAACTGCTTGGCCAATCTGCGCTTGTAAGCTGCTCTAACCTTTGTCTTTTGTGGTTTCACTGGCGCTAGAACTGGTTCCTGCCTATGTGAATCATCATCGTCTTCTGATCCTTCGGAAGTTGACTCCTGCATCTGTGAACTATCCACGACTTCTGATTCTTCGGCATTACCTTGAAATTGTAGCGATGAGGCATTCAGTTCGGCATCCGAACCGGAATCCGTCAACAAACTTTCACTGTGGCTACTAGAAACAATTTTAGTAGCATTTTTATCACCACTAGTGGCTTGAGAATTCCCGTTTCCTTTGGAGGAGGTAATGTCATCTTCAAGTATTTCAATGGCGCGAGCTTTTGAATCATGAGTTGTTTTCGAATTTTTGGTAACTTTGGCAACCTGAGGGCTCATTGGTTCGGGTTTCACCCTAGAGTTTTCCTTTTCTATCAATCGCTTTTCAATCTTAGAATCAAGCTTCTTCAACTTGATGAGAACAGATGATAGTTTTGACTGACTTGCGAAACCGGCCAAAGGTTCAGGTAAAAGATTGGCACGTTTGGATTTTATTTCCTCCAGGTCATCATGGCTGATCAATAAGTTTGTTTCGAAGTTCGGAACACCCCCCAAGTTAGTCCGAGAACGCAAGCTTCTTCGTTGGTTGCCGCGGCTTGAAAGAGCTGCCTGTCGTCTGCTATAAAGCTCCCGTGCATTCATATTGATATCATTTTGCGTCTCGATGTCCAATTTTCTATCGACATCAATAGTTTCAAAAGGAGTTGTAGACGGAGTAGACACAGAGAGCTTTTCGTTGATTTTTTTGGGGACCCGCATTCTGTTTTTGAAAATTCCCATAATCTCGTCCCTCGTGAGGATTTTTCCAGTGCCTTTGGAGCCTGGACCAGAAAAACTCTTTTCCTTCGTGGTTGGAGTAGCAGTTGCTGCTTTTGTTTGCAGGCCAGGTGATTGTTCCAGATTTGATCTAACAACCTTGGACCCAGTACCTTTTTCGACTGCTTCCTTAGTGTTTAATGGTGTACCACTTAGACTAGTACCTACTGGAGGCTTCGGGCTTGTGCTTGCTATCTCAACACATAAGTCTGGCTTGGTTGGGTCTGTCTCGACAGACCCATTTGACGTGGCCTTATTGAGAAGGTCACTCATGTTAGCAACAACATTGGGTGAGGTCACTTCAATGGAGTTTAAGAGATTCATGACTTTAAGCGATGAACGACCACCGTTGGGTAAAACACGTCGGAGTTGTATGTTTGTAGCATCTGATGGAGAATTTGGAGTTGCTGAAGGTTGTACTGGACTCTTTTGGACGGGATCGGGTTGAGGTTCCTTCAGCACGTCTTTGTGCAGGAGATCTGGGGTTTGAGTTGGAGAAGCGATAACAACTTCTGGTTTCTTAAGTGGACGCGGGGTCAGAGTCACCACTTGAGGTTTCTTGGACGGAGTGATCCCCATTGGTGGCTGCGGGGGTCTGAGCGTAATTTTGCTTGTGTTTTGGTGCTCATTTTGTTTGTTAAGGGGTTTAAGTGGCCTGTTTGAAATCAGATTATCACTATCAGTTCCATTTTCAACATCCTCCAGGTCACTCGAGTCGGGAAGCACGTATGTCACAGAATCTTCAGCCACACTAAGGTTGGCTGGATGCTTTAGAGTTTCGGCCTCAACCGATGTCTCTTTGTCCTTCTCTTGAGTTGGTGCCTGAAGCATACCAGAGGTGATGCGCTTCCCATTTCCGTTGGAGCTGGGAGACAGTTTCTTGTGTGGGATGATGCTCACTTGCGTTGTGTCGGTAACAGGAGGTGGTAGATGGACCGGAGAATTGGCAGAAGGGACTGTATCCTGGATATGGTTTCCATTGCCAAGAGTATCCTCAGGGGAGCTCCGAAAACTGTAAGAGACTTGTCGCGTAGCCCAGATGGTTTTGGTTTTCTTAAAAAGCCGGGATTCTTCCCCCGTAATGGTATCTGAAGAAGGTCTTTTACTGGACACAGACAAGTTTATACTGGCTTCAGGTAGGATGGTGGTGCTCAGGAAAGAGGCTGTCAGATTGTCCACAACTATCCTCAATGTATCGCCATTAGAAAACACTTCCTCGGCAAGGAACTCAGGGTCCAAGTCACAGCAGCTATTATCTTGGACACCCTCAACCAACAAGCGCTCGGCGTCGGGGTAGAGTTTGTAGTACCTTTGGATCAAGGCGTCGCAGACCTCTCCAACTGAGCTGGAAGGGTCGGCAAGATGGAGAAACTTTTTATATAACTGTATTTCCGTGGTGGGGTAGTCTGCCAGTGAGACTGGAACAAGCACGATCTGGAGCTTTAATTTCATGGCCTGAAGACGTGTGATGGGGGTTATATGATTTTATGCGACGCAAAATTCAAGACACCAAACCCGGACATCTTGCCTCGACACGGTGTGTGCGATGCTTTGTTCAATCTGGAAAAAGACCTAACTCTCTAAATTATACCTAAAGTACGGGTCATTATACAAACCCAGAGGATCGGGTTTATTTTCGGGATTGACGGTTATTTTGGGCATGTAGTCACCGAAGGCCGGGTCTAGATCTCCCACTTGCCGTAATTCTGGGGTGGGCAATTGGCCTCTCCATGCCACGATCTCACCGTCCATGCTGCCACATAGATACAGCGAAAGAGATGGACCCGAGTAAACAATTGAGGCCGAGCGGATGCTGCCTTTGGAACCATTTCTTTGGAGCCGAGTAATGAGTTTTCCATCCAAGGCACGAAATACTAAAATGTCTCCATTGTCAGAAGCAAATACTATGTGCTGCACCTCGGTGTCGCACCTAGAACTTAAAACAAGAGGCAAGTTTTGGAGAAACTTGTTTCTGGTAAGCGGGCCGAAATTCACAAGCTTATTTATAGGTGGTGCATTGCTCGCGATCATATCCCATACTCGGATCTTATCGTCGTTTCCCGCCGTGTACAAGATATGTCCTAGTTCATCCCACACCAACGCATTCACTGGGCCCAGGTGTGCCTTTACCGTAGAAGTAAGGTTCAAGATATCTTCCGAGGCCGTACGGATATTTGTCTTGGTCATGTCTAGACGGGCCACACAGCTATTGCTCATGCGAATGTCCCATACCTTGGCTTCTCCATCGTGTCCACCAGATGCCACCGAGTATGCGTTTTGAGGGTGCCACGCCACCAGAAGCGTTTTGCCCTTATGCCCAGGGAGTGTATGGGCACTTGAGGCAGACCGTAGATCAAGGAGTCGGATAAACGGCTGGTCACTGGCCACTGCAATCAAGGCCTGCGATGAGAATCGGTTTTCCTGGTGTGCGGAAACATCTATGGAGTACACCCGGCTCAACATATCGAATTCATGCGCCACCTCCACATTGTTGGTATCCCAGATCTTCACTGTATGGTCGAAAGAGGCCGTTATAAACATGCCTGTATCTAATGGCCACCACTTGACGGCGGAAACACCGAACTTGTGGGCTGCTCGTCGAGGAACAGTAGCAATTGCTTTGAACCGTCCAGTCCCCGGATTTTCCCCAGACACCAGACTTTTCCCAGAAATCGTGCTTTGGCTGGATCCAAGACTATGCCCCTTAGTTTCAAAATCAAAATCATCGGGTTCATTTTCTGGCTCTGTATCGAGACTCTGGTGGAGATCCCATAACTTTATCGAAGAGTCTGCGCAGCCACTGATCATATATCTATGATCTAGGGCTTCCACAGCAAGCGAATTGACAGCCGCATGGTGGTGGCAATTGTCGGGAAATAAATTGGGCCGTACTTCTTTTAGACACGAGAATTGCAATTCTGTGACGGTGGTTGCAAAGTCCTGTGGGGAGAGTTTGCCTACACTTCTCTCTAAAAGGAGAGATTGCATTCCGGTGCGCTTCTCCTGTGGGTCACTGATTTCGCGTAGCCTTGCGTGTAGTTAGGACATATAGAGTCACACATGAGAGATATCATAGTACTTACAGGCCGTACATGAGCCACCCAATAAGTTCCATCAAAAACAAAAACCGAAACAAAAAGTAACGGTACCTGCCTATCCTCTATAACGAGATCTTATTTCACCATTTTTTTTATACCAATTCAATTTTCAACCTAAAGATATATTGGGGACCTGAGAAGACCATGATTGTTGTGCCTGCATACAACCCAGGGAAGAAAAAATTACAGAAAATTTAAGCGATACTCTCTCTGTATCAGAAGCACACACCCAGATGTTGGACATTAACTCGTTTCTCGTGGAAAAGGGCGGAGAGCCTGACAAGATCAAGGAATCACAAAAAAAGAGAGGAGCCCCCGTTGAACTTGTGGATGAGATCATTCAGGACTACAAGGACTGGACCAAGACCAGGTTCGACTTGGATGCTACCAACAAGAAGATCAATGCCGTGCAAAAGCAAATCGGCCAGAAGTTTAAGGCCAAGGAAGACGCCAGTGAATTGTTGGCTGAAAAGGACAAGCTCACTGCCGAGAAGAAGGCTTTAGGCGAGGTTGAAATCCAGAAGGATGCTGAGTTGAAGTTCAAAGTCAACCAGATTGGTAACCTTGTTCACGAGTCTGTGGTTGTTTCTAACGACGAGGCCAACAACGAAATTGTGAGAACATGGAAGCCTGAGTCTTGCTCTGAGATTGGCCAGGTGGCCTCTGCTACAGGTGCTCCAGCCCAGTTGTCTCACCACGAGGTCCTTTTGAGATTGGACGGTTACGACCCAGAGAGAGGTGTCAAGATTGTTGGTCACCGTGGTTACTTCTTGAGAAAGTGGGGTGTGTTCTTGAACCAGGCCTTGATCAACTATGGTTTGGGCTTCTTATATGAGAAAGGATACGTTCCTTTGCAATCGCCTGTGATGATGAATAAGGACCAGATGGCCAAGACGGCGCAATTGTCCCAGTTCGACGAAGAGTTGTACAAGGTCATCGATGGAGAGGACGAGAAGTACTTGATTGCCACTTCTGAACAGCCAATCTCTGCCTACCACTCCAACGAATGGTTCGAGAGTCCTGCTGAACAGTTGCCCATCAAGTACGCCGGATACTCTTCTTGTTTCAGAAGAGAAGCCGGTTCCCACGGTAAGGATGCTTGGGGTATTTTCAGAGTGCATGCTTTCGAGAAGATCGAACAGTTTGTTCTTACTGAGCCCGAGAAGTCTTGGGAGGAGTTCGACAGAATGATCAACAACTCTGAAGAATTCTACCAATCGCTCGGCTTGCCATACCGTGTTGTTGGTATTGTTTCCGGAGAGTTGAACAACGCAGCAGCCAAGAAGTACGACTTGGAGGCATGGTTCCCATTCCAAAAGGAGTACAAAGAGTTGGTGTCGTGCTCCAACTGTACGGACTACCAATCCAGAAACTTGGAGATCAGATGTGGTATTAAGCAGCAAAACCAGATCGAGAAGAAGTACGTGCACTGCTTGAACTCGACCTTGGCTGCCACTGAGAGAGCCTTGTGCTGTATTTTGGAGAACTACCAAAAGGAAGATGGTATTGTTGTTCCAGAGGTCTTGAGAAAGTTCATTCCAGGAGCTCCAGAGTTCCTTCCTTTCAGCAAGGAGTTGCCAAAGAACAGCACGTCCAAGAAGAAGAACTAATGCGTCAAGTCTTATCTATAGTTGAAGGTGTGTAACAAATTCATAAGTGTTTCAAGAATATAATACAAGATCATAAGTGAAGTCAGTTTATTTCGAACTATTTTACATCTCGCACAACATGTCCAAGCAGTCTTCAGCACAGCAACAACACAAGATGGCGGCCATGCATCCGCAACAGGTGGAGCAACAGCCTCCACCACTGCTAGACTTGGCTGGTTGTTGCACGTAAACAGGCTGCTGCTGTTGGTAGTAGCCTTGTGGTGGTCCCTGAGGAGGACCTTGGTAGTATCCACCTTGAGGAGGAGGGCCTTGTTGATAGTATGACTGAGATTAGTATAAACACGGGCATAATAAAGAGATAGGTTATAAAAAGGTGCCGAGAAGAAGGTGACGCAAAAGAACATAATCAAAAAGAGAAAATGATCATATTCAAGGGTTGACAAGAATGAGATAGTTGGTTAAGTGTCCAAACAATATCCAAATCAAAACAAGTCAAATCATCACCGGATCATCTTTGGATTGCGTGACATGTGTCGACGGAACATATGGCAGAGAAGAGAGACACCTGCGTTAAATAGCAGCAAATATTCGAGACAGGAGTCTAACAAAAAACAAAAAAAACGAAGGACGTCTAAACATACCATGTGATAAGTAGGATGGAGCGAAAAAGATTGGGAATGGCAGGTATTTATGCGTGTGGATTTTAAAGGCTGTGCAGTGCCAGCGCAGGCATTCAACGCAGACTGCAGTGACAAGTCACAATTGTGGACTGCACGCGGTCAGTTCTTGCACAATGCTGCGCACCCGGCATCATTCGACCCATTGACGGGGCTAAAAAAAGCCGCTGTGTGCACGCCGCGATCCATCGGTCAGTGAGATACTCCCTCATGCCCCTCCCCCTACAAACCCCGAGGCCTGGTCATACTCTATTGCTTCTCCTTCCCCCACACACCCAACTCTGATACCATAATTTTTTTTATTTTGTAATGAACTTTAGTCTTCCGCATGTACGTAACAACAACAAGAGGCCGTTCAGTGGAAACGGAGGGGGTCTGCATAGTAAGCGGCCCACGCCTATGGACGATTTACTGGATCTTCCTACTCATCTCCCAAATAGCGGTGGGGCGTCTAATTTGAGTGCTTCAGCCGAGCCCTTGAATGTGCTCGGGAATGGGGTTGAGGATGTGCATGTGGATGGTCGCGAGAAAAGTCCAGTGCAAGGCGGAGCTGCTGAGCCGGTTGCAGGTGATCAGCTGAGGGATGCCATATTTATTGAGGGCACCAATATCTCTCTTCAGACGGATGAGGATATAGCGGCTTGGATAGCAGAGAGGAAGAAGAACTGGCCTACACGGAAGAACATCGAGCGCAAGTTGGCCCTGGGTGCTGGGGCTCAAGGCCAAGAACTGCCCAAGAAGCTGGGGCATCTGGGACAACTGGGACAACTGACACAACTCCTGCTGCTGGGGCTGCTGCTGGTACAAGGGCTGCTGCCGGGACTGCTAATGCTCGGCAAGAACGCAGATTCTTCCAAGAGGAATGTTTGCAAGTACTTTGCCAAGAACAATCGGTGTAAATTCGGGGCTAAATGTAAAAACTTGCATGAACCGTTTAAACCCTCCAATAAAACCTCCATCAACGGCATCGCCGTGAGCATTCCCAAGAGGTATAAGGACTCGGCAGAGAAGGGCTCTCTCTTCACCAAGCTCGTGCAACGGGACTTGTACGCCAATGAAAACGACTTCGTGCTCTCGTTTCTACAGTACCTTCAGTCCAAGCGCATGATCGAGATGGATGCGGACTACTCGTGAAATAGACTTTCATTGAAATAGCTTCTTATTATACTCTGCATACTACGCCTCCCCACAACGGTATTTTTGTTTTGGGAATGTAAGCTTATTTTTGTCAAATCAATGAGTGCTGATTTTCCTTCATTTTTCGTGTGCACTCCAACACAATAGTACATTGTTTACCCACCTCGGCGAGCTTGCCGATCACAACCTCGTTTCCTTCTGCAAATCCATAGATCGAGTATTGTAACCCGATATCTTTGCAGAAATCAATCACATATGGTTGTGCCCGTCTTAAATTGTGCCTAGGTAACCGGGGGAACAAGTGGTGGATGGCCTGGAACTGTAAGCCTCCATGAAAGAAATCCAACCACACAGGACATGCCACGTCCATTGTTGTCCTTATTTGCCTCGAAGCGAAACTTTCGCTGACGCCCAAATCGGCTGTGGACATGGCGAAATGGGAAAGCGTGATCTGAACGTGCACCAACATTGTTGCAATGTGACTCACAAGCACATACTTTGTTTTATTCCACGTGCCGTCGATTCCTCCCACCAATAAGTAGAAAAACCAGTAAAAGAAGAAACTGAGCCCGGCCAACTCGAAGTATCTGAACCATGCGGCTTTTCCATGCCGAGGGCCTTGGCCTAGGATGAGATGGGTCCACGAAAGCCTGTATAAGTTGAACCGTCCAAAACAGAGTATGGGGTAGTACAAGTACTGCTGGATAGGAATGGTTTTTTTGGCCAACGCATCGAACCAAAGAATCTTTTCATAGTAGGTCGAGTAGATGTTTTCAAAGAGACGGTTGCTGACGGCGAAAAAGGGTAAATGCTGGATATCTGGATCATGTACTGGGTCGTTGGTGATGAGGTGGTGCACATTGTGGTTACGCTTCCACCACCCCAAACTTAAACCACCGAACCAATCAGCTATGATCATTCCAAAAAGGTTATCGATTTGGTAGTCGTGAGTAATAGAAACATGGCCTGCATCGTGGGCTATGAAAGTCATTTGGTGCCATGCACTTCCCATGAAGAGGGCACTGAGAAAGTAGTACTTGAGACGCAAGAACGAGAACGAGTAAAGAAACAAGGAGCAGATTTTCACAAGTTCTCTCACGTAGTCTCCGTAGTTGCACTTGTAAAGCCCCGTCTTGATAATGGTGCTGTGGAGCTTGTTGTAGCGTTGCCGGATGTAGTTCTGCGTCTGGTAGTCGAGGGCCGGAAGCACCTTGAGCTCTTTGCGGGTGAGCTGGTTATCGTATTGTTTCATGAGTGTTTGAGGGTCGACAATGACATTTTCGTTTTCCAAAATGGGAAAGAGAGTGGGCGCTATGGCCTCACTGACGTACTCGGTGCCTTGAGGAACCACAGGCTTGACTGACTTTGGAGCAAACTGAGGTGCTTCTTCTTTTCCTGAAGTTTTCGAAGATTCTGGCGGACCAGTGGATTCAACCGATGTGGCAGAACTGGTATCGTCACATTCGGAAGGAGACTCCGTGTCTAGTGTCCGGTCCAAGCTGGAATGAACCTTGGCCTGTGTTCTGGAGTAAACCGCCCCCTGGATCGGAGGCAAGAGGTTTTTCCAAGGGTAATCAATCTCGCCAATCTTCCATTTCTTGAAAACGGCAATGGACTCGGCGCTATGATACGCTACCATCTCGTCCGTGGCATCTCGACCCACCATATGGTAAACTGCCTTATCTCCCCCCGGATGGAACCTTAACCACGACGTGAGGTTTAAGACGCAGTTGTCGTATATGACGATGATCTTTCCATCGGCAATAAGACCCTCGATGGTCTCGGGCGAGAGGATTTTCGTCATGTTACTGCTATGGAAAGAGGAAGTCAGATGCCATATATTAAGTGCACGGTGCGATCAGGCAATCCTGCAGGAACCGCGTCCTATAAACGAGTACCTTAAACCCCGATCTGATGGGTGCGACCTGAGCGATGTAATTAGCGCTGTGCATCCACAAACGACAAAGCTTCGTCCTGGGCGATCTCCAGAACAGTACTTACCTTGTCGCCATATGAAATGCCGTAGAACTTGGTGGCTGCCTGTAACATCTCAGGCCGGAACGTGGTGCATATGAACTGCGCATGGCCTGCCAAGCTGCTGATGAGCGCTGCAACCGCAGTCCTATACTGGGTGTCCAAATTTGCATCAATTTCATCGAAAAGGTAGAATGGTGCTGGGTCACATTTCTGGATTGCCAAGATCAAAGAGATGGCACAGAGCGATTTCTGCCCTCCAGAAAGTTGCTCAATGTATTGCTGCTCGTTATCCTTGGAGTTAAACGAGACTAGAATCGATACTCCCATATAACTTTCGATGCTGTTTCCACTGGGCCTGCTGTCGTCATCACTTTCTTTCCGTCTCATCACAAGCTCTCCCTTTCCGTTGGGCACCAACTTCTCGAATACTTCGCTGAACTTGCGGGAAACCTCGTCGAAACTCTTGAGAATGGCCGAGTCCTTCTGCTGTTCGAGAGACTTGACTAAATTCTCAATGGACTCTTTGGAAGCTTCGAGCTCCTTCTTTCTGGCGGTAAGCTCCTCTTTTTCCCGGTTGAAAATGTTGTATTGCTCCATGGCCTTCTTGTTGATATGCGAGTATTCACGAAGCTCCACATTCACGGTGTTGAGAGACTCATAGATCTCGTTGGAGGACACGTTCTCAAACCTGCTTTTATGGAACGCTTCCTCGGGGAGCACGCCTAGCAGTTGGATCATGTCCTGTAACTCATCTCTTCTGCTATCAAGAATGGCCTTTTTGGAGAGCACCTTTTCTGTTTCTTTGCCGATGTCCTCAATTTTGCGCAATAACTTGAGCTGCTGCTCATTTAAACGGTCAAGCTCGGCACTTTGGCTATCGAGTTCAGCCTGGAGACCTTCTTGTTCACTCTTGATTTTCTCCAACGCTTCATTCAAATTTGGGAGTTTTTGTTTCAACGCCTCGAGTTCTTCTGAAACCGCATCAAGCTCGGAGTTCTTTTCTTGTGCATCTTGAGCAAGACTGATCTCCTCTAACTTCTTGATCTGGGCCTCAGAATTGGCGATTTTGTCTTGCCGTTCTGCGATTTCCGTCTCGAGCCTCGAAACCTCACTCACTACATTATTGTAGTTCTCTTCGACCTCCGCAACTTCAGCACTAACTGCCTCGAGTTTCTCGGAATCTTTCTTAGACAAACCATCCATAAAGGCGGACTTGAGTTCGTCTTCATATTGCTTTCGTTTGTTCTTGAGCTGTGCCAAAGCCAACGAATCAGATTCCCGTATAAACGTAGCACTCGAGATCTCAATGTCAATTGCGGACTTCTTGTTGATGAGCAGAATCTTCTCGGACTCGTGAACATTCAAAACAGTCTTTTGTTTCTCGAGCTTTTGTGTGGCCTCTGCAAGACGTGAAAAAGCATCCAGAATGTTGGTTTCTATCTCTCTCACTTTAGTGGTGACACTTTCCAAATCAGAAGAAACTTGTTGCAATGCATCTCTCTTCTTTCTTTGGAGCTTCAAAGCATCAAGACGAGAGTTTTTGACCTGGCGATATCCTCCACTGAGTAAACCCTTAGGACTAACCTGGTCTCCATCAAGAGTGATGGCATTAAGCCCATGCTGCCGAGCCAATTCTGAGCCTCTTTGTAAATTGCTGCAAATGACGGTCTGGCCAAAAACATGGGCAATGGCCACCTCCACTTCGCTCTGGCTCGTCTTGATTTTCTTCATGAGCGGAATAAAGTCTTGCTCATCTTGTTTTGGGAGTATTTGACGACGAGGCTTGATTCGGTTGAGAGGCATGAACGTAAGCTTGCCCCCCTTCATCTTGGCTAACTCTTGCATAAGAATCAGAGCACTTTCATCAGTATCCACCACAACATGAAACAAGGAGTTGCCTGCAATGACCTCCACGGCGGTTTTGTATTTGTCAGAGACGGTAAACAATTCCACAAGTGGCCCGTAAACGTTACCTGCCATGCCTAATTTGGCAGTCACTTCAGAAACAGCCTCCAATGCTTTCAACTGAGCACTGTTCATGGTCTTGGTGACTTTATTATTGACACTGATAAGCTCATTCTCTGCTGAATCATGCATAGCCTTGAGCTTAATCTCCTGGCGCAAAAGAGACTTGCGTTCTTCGCCCATGGCATTGACCTCGCTCTTTAAAACAACCACTTGCTTCTCCAAGTCGTCCAAAACCAGATCATGGCCCTCTTGATCTATTGCATTGGTTTCTTGCTCAAGCCGAGCAGATATTTCGCTGAGTGCATCTGTTTTCTCCTTGATGCTAGCCTCCATCAACTTGAACTTCTTGTTTCTATCCTCAATCTGATTCTTGAGTGATGCAATCTCCGCCTTAAGCCAGTTGTCTCGTTCTTTTTTCGAGGAAAATTGCTGGTATCTACCCTTTTTCGAGAAAAGAGACCGCTGCATTGAGGAAACTTCACTGAGTTTCATCTTGAGCTTGGATTCCTGTTCCTTGAGAGGAGCTAGCTGAGGTAAAAGCAGCTCAGAAAGTTCGTGCTTATTGCTTTCAATTAACAGATTAAAAGCATCGATTTTCTCCCTCTCTTCATGTGCTGCTTCAGAGGCGTATCCCAAAGCATTGGACAAGGCCAGCTTAGCAGCTTCCTTGGTAACAATGGCTTCCATAACCCGCTTCTGGTCCGCAGTACTTTGGGCAAGATCAAGCGAGATAATCTTAAGCCTGGAAGTCAACTCATTGATCGAAGATTGAAGGTTCTGGCACGTGGTCTCACGTGAGTCCAACAAAGAGATATCCAGACGAGACTTGGCGAGAATCTTCTCGTACTTTTCGTCAAGCTTCTCGATTTGGGCATTAATGGAGGAAAATTCCCGATCGAAAAGATTAAACTCGAGCACCTTCTTGTTCTTCTCCAAGGCCTGGAACTGCTGCAATTGGTCCAGCTCCATCTGAAGATCTGAGAGTTTCTGGTGGAGCTTCTCCATGGACTCATCAATCCGGTCCATTTTGAACTGCGAGCTACTCATCTCCTTATTGGACTCCTTGAGCTTTGCTTCGAACATCTTGGCCCCACTGACCTCCTTCAATAGCTGAAGACGTTCCGCATCCTTAGAATTGGTCAACGACGTGATTTTTCCCTGCGGAACAATGTAGTATGGATTCAGCCTTGAAAAACCTGCACTCTCCAATAAGTTCATGATATCAGACCTGGTGGACGACTTTCCATCCAACGAGTAGTCGTCCTTCTTCAAACCTATAGTCCTCCTGACCAGGATCTCGTCTTTCTGGATGGGGAAACGCCTGTCCTGGTTATCAAAGATGATCTCCACGTACGCAGACATCACCGTGACTGTACCTTCGTGTATGAGGCCATGTCTCTCCTCTCTGGTCATGTGAATATAGGCGTCGGAGAGGACGAAGCGGATGGCAGAAAAGAAGTTGGACTTGCCCAGCCCGTTTTTGCCCACTACCACATTGAAGTTGGGGGAGAGCTCCTCAATGACTGTAGTATCTTTATAGGTCTTGAAGCCCTGGATAACGATCTTCTTGATGTACATTGGTGTGTATTAGTAGTTGAAGCGGCGCGTTTCATGACGCGCGTCTGATCGCGTCCGCGCAGACAAATAGACATCGACAAATACACATATGAATAATAATTATACAGATAGGCAGATAGACAATTACATAGACAGGTTGACAGACGAATAAAAAGACAATTAGATAGAGACATGATCTACACGTGAATGGGAGTTAAAGTGCCATCAATATTTATTCACATGCCCCTATACACATTTCCGTATCGATCTTTTCGGTCACCGCAATCGGCGACATTGCTCCAAGGTAAATCCGTGGGCCCGTACTTGACGGGTGGAAGTACGAAGGGCATTCTGATAGGCAATGCATCACCTTCCTTGTTCTTCTTCTTGTCGTCGTCGTCGTCGTCGTTATCACCGTCATTGTTTTTGTCCTTAGGGTCCAAGTAGTCAGACTTGTAGGTAGGTACCAAAAAAGGGCCACCTGGGATAAGCACACTCAACTCGTAGCTGGACACATCGTACTTCTCGCCCTTGCTTTTGGCAACAGGGTATCCCCAAGCCTGCTTGGATAGATTGTGACTTCCCACCAAGACCCATTTGAGACTCTTCCAGTCATCACCATTGTCACAGGCATAATACTTGCAGTGCGGCGTCAAATGCTCTCGGCCCGTCACGTTCCCTCTTGTCTTCCACTTGTACAAGTACTTCCTGACATTCTGCTCGTACTGGTTTGTCTGGGCCAAAGATCCGGTGTAATTGAAGTGCACGGCTAAGCCGGACTGGTACCCAAAGCTGCTTTCAGCAATGTCCTTGATTCGGGGGAACACGTAGTGGGGTTTGTAGTTAAACTTATCCTGGTGCTCGGAAAACGACTCGCCTCCCGGTGCAAGAGTCTTCCAATCGGAGAACATGAGCGGGCAAAGAAGATGCGTGAAAACAGAACTTGTTTGACCTTTTTGACACAAGTAAGGAGATGCAATGGAAGTGACCTGCGAAACGATATTGTGCTTGGCTTGAGTATCCGTGACGAGAAGGTTATTTCTCTCCAACACCTGTCTCAACTTGACAAAGCCATAAGCTTCGCTAGTTGGTGATATATCCCGCATGTTGTAGGATCCTGGAGCTGATGCAACCAATTCCACCTTCACAGGGCTGAAGTCAAGCATCAGTATTTGTAGAATTAAAAGCTTGGTGATGGGTATTTCATAGCGAGCCAAATATTTTACCAAGTCCGACTGAAACCTGCTGCCTAACTCAGTATCGGTAGAACCCCTTTTCAATCTGCCAGAACGCCAAACAGACTGGCTGAGGCCTCCGAAATCCAATAGCGTGAGATTGCTTGTCATTATAACGATTTCCACCTCTTTGTTTTCAAAGACATTAATCATCATCTTCGAATGGTGCGACGCGTACCGATGTGGAAGCGGTGCTATGGCCTCTGATATGTTGAGCTTTTCCTCAAAGAGCTTTCTGAGAGGGTGGCTCCTTAAGACAGACTGGCCCGTGATGAAGCAGACCTTGCGCTTTTTGGCAGAAAAGCTTTCGTGAAGGAACGTAAGAAAGTACTCCACATCCACATTAAAATTAAACTGGTACGTCTCCATAAGGTCAGAGGCACCCACCAAATCATGCATTGACACCGTGTCCGAGTTTAAACCAGCAGTATGTTCATTTGTGACTCTGCCACTGAGGTTTTTGAGAAGATGTACAGCCGAACGGGGGCCAGTCCGGTCCACATGCACCTCAAACGCTTCACTTTCTTCTTCGCTGTCAATAACCACCACATCTGAACCATTGACTGTAGCAAAATGCAGGGCGTCGGAATCTTCAGACTCGTTAGAATCAATGTGGGTTGAAGATATAGTTTGCTTCTCGGGACCACGGGAGCTCGGGAAACGAGAACCAGCAACAAAACTGTCCGAGTCCAGGTCCAGCAGCACCGAGATATCAGATTTAGAAGATTGGTAGTCGGATCCGGAGTGGGAAAACTCCTTGTTCACAGGGCTGCTTTGCAGAAAGGAGTCGTCCGAAGGGGTGATCTTTAATCGTTTTTCTTTTGGGTTCTCGGGGACTATTTTGGCTCTTTTTCTTAAAAACCTTTTCTCCTTGGGCACGTCCACCACCTGCACGATCTCGATCTCTTCACTTTCCGAATCGTCACTTGAGTTTTTTTTCAAACTCCCAGGCTCCAGATCAATTGCTTGAGTTGCTAAATCCTTAAATTTTAGACTATCAGAGTCCAGGCTCTCATCATCAGAATCCTTAACCTCGACATTACCCTGACTCTCAGCACTCTCAACACCCTGAATATCAACACTCTTACTCTCAACACTAGAACTTTGACTGGAACCTTGACTGGGGCCTTGACTGGAGTCTCGAGTCTCAGTGGAAATTTGAGTCTCACGTGCATAACCCTTCTTCGGGCCTACATAACTGTCTTGCTCATGCTGACTTTCAGAGCCCGAAATGGGTATGAACAAGGTTTCACCACCATCATCCGAAAACCCACTAAAATCCGAACCTTGATCCCAAGTATCTTTAGGCGACTCTTGCCTGATGCTCATGAGCGAGACACCCAGATTAGAGGTGCACGAATACTCGCTGTCGCCCTTTGTCTCACTAGTGCCGTCTTCAGAATCTGAGTCCAGACTAAAGATTCTCAGCAAGACTTGACTAGCCTGAGTTGATACACGCTCCTCCAAAGCCCTTTTGTTGTGGTACAGATTGATGACTGAACCATTCAATTGTTGTTTCTTTACAAACACCCTACGAGCAGCTCGAGTGGCAGAACCATTGTCGGCTTTAGCATTGTTGGAAGGGGCCATGGTATAGGTTGTGGCATGAGATGATTGTTATTTTCTTGGGGCGCGCGGTCGCAGTCGCAGGTAAACACGGCAAAGGGCGGACGGGCTGACCCAAAAAGAAGTCTAATCGTCGTGATGCGTGACGCATAGGTCATCAATTGGGAAATGAAACAACCACCTAATTGGTTGAGTGATGTTACCTATCTATAAAAGAGGAGCACATACCCTAGATTTATCATCCATATCAAACACATCAGTGATTTATAATAAGCGACTACCAAAATGATTGAATTCAAGTATTTTAACGAATTTGTCTCGTCGCCAACCATTATTGTCTCGGGCAAAACGGACAAGATCAAAAATGGTGTCATCAAGTTCGCCAACGAACAGAAGAACTTGTTCCCGCCGCAGTATTTCGAAATCAACAGTGGCTGTTACAAGGCTCTTCTCCATTTGGAGCTATTCAAATTGAATAAATTTGACGTCAAGGTCTATGATAAGGGCCGAATCGAACTTGATGGAGATGCCCGAGGTTTGGGCAATGTTGTGGACACCGGCTTCTTTACTGTGGCTCATAACAGCTGTAAGGGAAACAAGCCCTTGCATTTTTGTGTTCTCTTGGGCAAGGACTCCAAGGGTGTTTACGACATGCCCCTGTACAAACTGAATCGTGGAGAGGTTGCAAATTTGGACACGGCCATTCAGAGATTGAAGGTGGCCGCCCGCATGATGCAGGCTTATACTCATGACGAATTCAACGCCCGTAAATTGGGCAACCGGACCTTTCAATTTGTTGAAGAAGAGACCACGGACAAGCTGATCTTTGGCGCCTTCCCTGAAGGTCAAGCCCATTCAGAGGTGAAGGTGCACGTATTGAGATCGGATAAAACCGTGCTGGAGCTCAGAAATCTTGAGTATGCCCAGCAATTTCCTGGGGCAAAGGAACCCCAGTTCTTGTTTAATCATTGTATCGAATTGATTAAGAAACTTCAACTTTACACTCCGTACAAAAAGACCCCTATTCAGTGCGCAGTGATGATTATGGACTCACATTGGGACCAAAGCTACATCACCGCACACGCGGCCTTGGGAGGAGGAGATCGAAAAGTCAAGCTCGCCATCTTCGGCTCGCATGGACTCCATTCTTTTCCATTGACATTTGGTGAAGTTAATGGCTGCTTTAATGATGCTACAAAACTCACTACGGCTGAAGTTGCCAATGACAATAACGAGTGTGGCACTGCGTGGCAATGCTTGAACGTTTGCATGGGTGCGTTTTTGCATGAGATCGGTCACCTTTTTGATGCTCCTCACCAGCTCGAAGGAGTGATGTTTCGTGATTACATCTATTTAAACAGGCTGTTCATGACTCGGGAACCTTTGGACAGCCTGTTTGGCTCAAATTATATCGGCGTCGATGGCAAATTTTCAAAAGAGTGCCGCTTTCAGGAAAACGACCTCGTCCGCTTCCTCTACCATGGTTCGTTCTCGGAAGCACAAGATGCATGGGATCCCGATTTCAAGAAGTTGGATATAAGTCAGATGAATTACAAGGAGGCTGGAGATATTCCTACTTATTCCGTCACTGAGAAAGGACTGGCGTTATTGAAGTCCCGCTTGGGCATATACATGATCGAGTTTGATGATGGAAACTTTCCTCGCCATTATATCGTATATTATCCAAAACGCTACGGCGGGCTGGGTCTTGGTCACAATGTTCACTTGGATTTTGATAATATTCTTGAACTTCTTAAATCTAAGTGGAAATCAACGATCGCTACTTTTGGGGTGAGGCTTTTTAGTGCTGCGGGAGAGAGGTATATTGAAGATTTTAGGAAATTGTGCTATCCGCCATCTAGAGAGATCATCAGGAGTGATTTTAACTTGGGCCGTGGTACGATTGAAGGCTACAAGAGTGAATACCTAGGCACTGACGGTAAAGAGCTCAATCAAGGTAAATATCGTCACATTGGTTTCGACATGAGTCGTGTTGTTTTCTTTCGGGTTTTCCACGACGATAAGGTGTACGGAATCCAGATTTTTATGCAGCCCGTTGAAGGAGGTCAAAGTTTTGAGTCATCTATGATGGGCTCTACATATAAAAACTATATTGATTTCCACTTGAATGGAGAAAAGCTCACCAAGGTCTGGGTGAGAAGTGGTACATATATCGATTCCATAAAGTTCGAGACGGAGACAGGCCGCCAGTCGCATACATTTGGAAGCGAAACAGGGGGGCATTTGATTATCCTAGAACCAGCTTCTAGTCTTTGGACCATTGTCGGTTTCGTAAGCCACCACGATGGATGGTTCAGAGGATTCAGTATCATCTGTGCAAGGGTATAGGTATTCAAGGCTCAAGATTCGGAGACTCGCTCCAAAACCTTATCTCTTGCTTGGTTGAACTCCACCGGGTATTTTTCAGCAACACCTAACCTCTTCGACTTTCCAAACACAGTGGTTTTAGAAACTCCAGACATTAAGAGGCCCACTCGAGTGTTTATGCTTTTAATGTCACTCTCGAGCTTGCATATGCGGTTTTCGGCTATGTGATGCTTGTATAAGGCTTTAAGGGAAAAGATTCTGCTTGCTATCTGTAGTTTTTTTTCGTGTAGCTCGGTACTCTTCTTGTTCAACTGACCGCTCAACTGAGCTTGTAGCACCAAGGAATCGTCCAATTTGAGTGAGTCCAAGGTCTCGTTGAGCGACTTTACAAAGTACGTGGTGTGTTCGGCCACGCTTGACTTGGTGAAAGGCGAATGTCGTTGTTCATCCGATGGTTGGTCTAGAAAGTCCTCGTCGCTGGATACAAATTCATCTGAAGAATTGCACCTGGGTCCATGTGCAAGATGTGAAGAAGCGGGTAATCCAGAGCCAGGTAAACCAGAGTTCGGTAATTCAGACCCAGATAAAACAGAGCCAGATTTTGCTATCTCACTTTTTCCCTGAAGATTCAATTGATTCGCCTCTTCAAATTCATGTGATTGTGCATCTACATCTTCGTGTGCATCACCATCACCATCTTCATCTCCATGAGATTTTATACTGCCTTCACTGACAATGCCATTTCCTATTGCCAGTTCATCAGCTCCATAAACTCCATAAACTCCATTGACTATATTGACTCGGTTAATGTCCAGAGCTTCCAAAACCTCCTGAACATTTGCAGTGGAGTCCAGCTCCAGAGCACGCAGAGAAGCAAAGTGCATGTTCGTAGAAATGCATCTAGCGTGCACCTCATGTACCATAGCTAGTGCGCGTGCGCGTGGAGCCCCAAGTGTTTTTCAAGTAGACAGGTGCTCACGCCGCATACTCTCTATCCACTCTCAGCCCGTCCAATGTCAACATTCCAACTCCAGAGCTCGGAGGTGTTGGCCCGGTTGAAGCCGTTCGGCATCACGTTTGAGAAGTCATTGACGGATCTTATCAAGGGCATCCGGGCCCACTCCAAGAACTCCCCAGAGAGCCTACTGGCCTTCCTCAACGACGCCATCCTGGAGTGCAAGAACGAGTTGATGTCAACGGATATCGAGGTCAAGGCCACGGCCGCCTTGAAACTTGCGTATTTGGAGATGTACGGTTTCGACATGAGCTGGTCCAATTTCAATATCTTGGAGGTCATGTCGTCGTCCAAGTTCCAGCAGAAGCGGATTGGCTACCTTGCGGCCACGCAGTCGTTCAAGAATGAACAGGAGTTATTGATCTTGGCCACCAACCAATTCAAGAAGGATCTCAATTCGCATAACCACATCGAGGTGGGCTTGGCCTTGAGCGGAATAGCCACCATTGTCACTCCCAATCTCGCCAAGGATATTGTTGATGATATCCTCATGAAACTCTCCCACTCCAAGCCTTATATCCGTAAGAAGGCCGTTTTGGCCCTCTTCAAGGTATTTGTGCAGTATCCAGAGAGCTTGAAGTCCTCGTTGCCTCGTGTGATGGATAAGCTCGACGACTCGGATGTTTCTGTGGTAAGTGCTACCATCACGGTGGTGTGTGAGATCTCCAAGAAAAACCCCCACTTGTTCCTCAACTACTTACCGAAATTCTTTACCATTCTCGAAGAAACAACTAACAACTGGCTCATCATACGCATCCTTAAGCTCTTCCAGAGCTTGCTGAAGATTGAACAGAGAATGAAAAAGCGCATCATGCCTTCCATCCTTAGCCTAATGTCCAAGAGCGAGGCCACCTCCATCAAGTACGAGTGTATCAATTGCATTGTTGATGGCGGTATGCTTTTGCTGGACTCATCCAAGGATAAAGAGGTGGCTAAGGTGTGCATTGATCACATTTTGATGTTCTATGCTCAGAGGTACGACCCCAACCTTTGGTTTGTGGGCCTCTTGGCCTTGATCAAGATCCTTAAAATTTACCCCCAGTTCATTCACAAGATTGGCCGAGTTGCCGATGTCATCACGCAATGCTTAACCGATAGAGAGATCGTGATCAAGAGGAAGGCCCTTGAAATCTGCCACTACTTGGTCACCGAAGATAACCTTGCGGATCTTGTGAAGACATTGCTTTTGCAGCTTCTTCCCGAAAATTCTGCCACTGATAACCCGGATGGCTACAAGTTGGAAATCACAAGCAAGATTCTCCAAATCACTTCCTCAGATAACTATTCCCACATTCCCAATTTCAAATGGTACGTAATTGCCTTGAAAGAACTTGTGAACTTGACTCTCTTGGTTGACACTTCTTTGGAGAATAGTGGTACCACGCAACTAAGCGAGTCAACAACAAACCAAATCGCTGAAATGGTGGGCTCTGAGTTCCAGCTGTTGGCCTTGAAAGTGCCTTCCATCCGTCCTTTCTTGTTGGCCACAATAGTTCTTGACTACGTCAAAAACCCCAAGTTGACAAAGTCTTCGCCAAAGCTCATGGCAAGTCTCTACTGGGTAATGGGCGAGTTCCTGGACAATTTTGGACACAGTGGGAAGAACGATGATGATGACGATGAAATCGACCAGATCACTTCGTTGAGTCAGAAAGTCACTATATTTAATTCCTTGGTCAATGTGTATGTTGATGAAAGACTACTGGATGGCACATTATTTCCTATTTCCAAAGCAATCATTGAACTCGAAGCTCCCGATACGTTATGTGTATTGATCGAGGCTGTGATCAAGTTGTTTAGCAGTATAGTCAGTGACTATGAGCAAGTGTATGGAAAGTCCGGCAAGTTGAGCCCCGAAAAGTATGCGGAAATAGCCTACTTCCTCAAAAAGCTTATTGCTCTTCTTGAGCATTGGGAAAACCACGATCAATATGGAGTCCAGGAGAGGAGTCTTGTTTGGTTGGAATATCTCAAGCTTTGTCTCGATGCCATGAACCTTACGGACCAGACCAGGGTGAAGACTCTAGAGGCAGATGAACTCGAGTACTATAAGAATTTGTCAAAGAAATCGGGCGATACGTTATCTGATGAAAATGGAAGCTCTACCGAAAATGAGGAGGAAAGTAGTGAGAGTGAAGAGAGTGAGGACGAAAGTGAAAGTGAAGAAGAAAGTGAAGAAGAGGAGGAAGAAGTTAGTGATAACATTACAAAGACCCTAGATGAAGTTGCAGGTTCGAAGAATAAAGGGGCAATTGAAGAGGACAGTAAAGTTGAAGAAGGAAAGAGCTTGAGTCTTCAGTCCAAAGGTGGACCAGACTACTCAAAATCTTATCTGAATGACGATCACATTGAAGTTGATGTTGAGCGTGAAAGAGAGCTTCCTCAACTCTTGAACAAATTGCTCATGTCCTTCTTCAGAAGCTACCAATTGAAACCAGTCTCTGCCACTGTTCAAAGCAGAATTCCCCTTCCAGAAACCTTGGATTTGGAAACACCTATCAACACTCCGCCTGCTTTCTGTCTTGAAGACAGTCCTCCACCAAGTGAGGAGGAGCTTTCTGGAGATGAATATGAGGAGCCCGTCCAAATTCCTGAGCACAAGGCCTCGGCCAGCGACAGGATATCTCGTCTCAAGGATGATCCTTACTACATCACCGGAGTCACCAAGAAGAAGCTGGCCAAAGTCAAGCCTACGATTACAGGTCTTGAAAGCGAAGGTATCACCTCGATGGCCGAAGGAGCCAGTGAGACGGCATCTCTCTCCCAAGAGTCCATGATTAAGCCAAAGAAGAGCAAGAAGATCAAAAAGGAAAAAGTCGTGGTGCTTCCGGAAGAAACTCTCGGACACGACGAGGTTTTAAGCGAGCCTAAACCTTCAGTAAAGCCGGCCAAAAAAGCCAAAAATAAGTTCATCATCAATTCATTGGATTTGGATCACTCCGGCTTGAACTCGCTTGGGTCGCCTGGAGAAACCATGTGTGATGACCAAGAGTACCAGGTGGATCTTGAGCAGTTGAGAACGAAGTTGGCGGACAGAACAAAAAAGAAGTCAAAGAAGAAGTCAAAGAAGAAGTCAAAGAAGAGCGAGAGTTCCCAGGCGGAGCCGTCGCAGCATGATGATCAGGCTCAACCTGATGCACAGAATGAGGGGACTGGAGAAAAGCCCATTGTCAAAAGTGACAAGAAGAAAAAGAAGAAGAAGAAGAAGGCCGTCATAGAGGAGTAATACGAATCAAGCATTCTATATATTTATATATATTATTCATATTAAGAAGATTTAACTAGTAGTCAATATAAGGTTGAAAGTTATATTTTCAAGGATTCAAGAGTTTTATTTTTCTTTTTTTTTTCAATTAGTAAAATTAACCTAGAAGTAATTTAAATAGCAGATTAGTTGTAAGCAGCCAAGGCCTTTTCTGCAGTCTCAGTGGCAGAGGCTGGATTGACTCCAGTGACCAACTTTCCATCGGTCACAGTGAAAGAAGCCCATGGGTCGGCTGGCTCAATGTAGTTGGCACCAGCGTGGATAGACCCTTCCTTAGGAGTCTTCAAGTTCCTAGCCTTCATGATATGGTCTACCTTCAACAATTTCTCACCTTCATCCGTGAATCCAGTCAAGTTCTTACCCTTGATAAAGTACTCCCCATCTTCGGTCTTGATGTTTTCAAAGATAGCTGGGCCATGGCAAACGGCTGCAACTACACCGTCTTTCTTGGCAATAGCCAAGATGTGCTTATGTAAGTCATTTGCTTCAGGGAAATCGAAAATGGCACCATGTCCACCAGCAGCAAAGAAAATATCATATTCGGAAGAATCCACATCCGAAGCCTTCTTGATCCCCTTGGTGGCCTTGATGAATGGGTGGCTATCATCATTGGCAATCACCAGAGCAGCTGCGAAGTCACCCACCAACGAGTGTTCGTCCCAGCCAAAAGTACCGGTTTCAGAAACCAAGGTCACGTCCACACCAGCATCAATAAGGGCCTTCCATGGGTGGTATGCCTCATCGAAAAAGACACCAGTCTTGGCTCCGTCATCGTAGAAAGAGCCGTAGTAGCTAGAGAGTGCAAGTAAGACTTTAACCATTGTATTGAGTAATTAGAGTTGTTTAGTTGTTTTGTTTTGTTTTGTTTTCAGTTGTTCGTAGTTATTGTTGTAGATAAAATTAAATATAAGGGAGCGGATTGAAGTCTTATATAGTCCAGCATGCTTGTGGCTGCAAGATTGCGCAAGTGCATCTCCACTCTACAGTCTAGTGATTGTAAGGAGTTGTGGAGATTGACATCCGCGCAGCTCACGTAAGCCGGTGGAAGTCCACCTCCGCGCATGATCCAGGCCCAGGCCGCAACTAGGCCGAGCCTCGCCCCTTAAACGTTCCACAACTGAAACATCTTTTGTTTCATTTTTCACAACTAATTATTAAAAAAAAGAAATTATTCAGTAATGAGAAAAGACAAAATACAGGGAAAACAATTATCTCCAGAATTGTTTTATTCATTAGTATTAATTTTGAATGAGGTGATTCAGGACCCCCACTCAATCATGTTTGAAGTGGCTCAGTATTACTATTGTTTATTTCGCTGGATGATTCAAATTTGCCGTACATTTTGAGTATCTCACTTAATTGTTTATGTTTTGATTGTTTATGTCCTTTTGTTAATGTCCATTGAAACGTTTGTATCCGTTATGTCTGTATGTTTCGAATGTCTCACTTATTTATTGTAAGAGCAATGACACAGCATAGATAAGCACCTGCGATAGGTCTAGACTGTATTTGAAATATGTCACTGCAGCAAGCTATCACTGGAAAATGCCACTCGAAACTGTGACTTGAAACTGAAATCCTGCTGCAGAAAAACCGTTACCGAAAATATATTTGATTCTTGAACATTTCTCTACATGTGATTCTTTCGGCCAGACTAATCACCACTACCCAGTGTTTAGGAGTATCTAGAAGGCTAATACTTGCTCCATACCAGATGATACTTTCTTTGCTAGATCTATAGGGGGCTGTTGTTACTAGACTAGACTATACTAGATACTACGAAGTCAGGTATGTCTTTAGTACAGGTTATGCTCACTGCTTGGTGACTGTCAGAAGTGGAATGCCAGATATATGACTTTTTTGATAACGGTCTTTTTTATAAGAAAGGTATTTGTCCTTCCTTTCAAAAAGTTCTATAGAGCCTGTCTGAGCTTTTACCAGCCAAAAAAAAAAAGTAATATATGGTAGTAGTCTATGGATGACCCCCGGAACATGAGAGCGCAGCCGGAATTGGCCTGCTCATGACCTCCAAAAGTAAACCCACCAAATAATTTTGCCCAAAAATTGAGATGTTTGATGTCCGGACTGCTAGCATATTAGCAAACTTACTCCCAAGAGGTTTAGACTAAAAAAGGGTGCTTTGCGTTGGGACTTTTTGTCCTAGGGTATCCTGGTGTACGGGTGTGTGGCCGGTCTTTCCGAGGTTTGCACCCAATCCAATAGCATCCACTCACAATACACCACTATATCACCAATTCAAGTAATTATCTCTTGAAATCGCTATCTGAAGATGTGCACCTAAAGGTCTTTTACGTTAAAGGGTTAGTTTAGTGATCAGCAGTGTTGGGAAGAGACATTGGATAGATACTGACCCATTTCTAAAGCTAGTTAAGAATAGAATTGTCCAAATTAACTGGTACAGTGACATTCTTTATCATAGTTAGAAGTTCTAAATACGTCACAGACTACTACCCTCCTCATCTGATTGATACTTCACTTTAGAACATAACACTGAGCTTTCACTCCCCTGACATAGTACTTTTCGTATTTAAGAAAATATAATTTACCTAGCACTCGAGATTTAGGATAGCATGAAATTCTTGGTACTCAATCAGTAGTGGTAGATTGTTGGTTGATGATTCCTGGGAATATTTGGTACTACACCCGAACACCTTTGAGCCATTACTCGTGCCGTGAAGCATGTATAGTCAATTTCATTAAAGCCTGAAATTTGTCTCAACGTTTCATTTTTATGAGACTTGAAAAAAAAAATATTCCCCAGCCAAGTGTAGCACTGTATACGTCCTAATCCTAAGGGATTTATCCTCATAACTCCTCTGGCTCCCTCTGTTCCCATGTCATACTTTCTAATTCTCTACATCCTTCTCCATACCATTCTATATTATTCTATACCATTCTCTATCCTCCTTCGCCATATCATTTCAATTTCCTTTAACATAAGTCATAATCCGTTTTTTAAAGTAAATATTGGTGTCTTGTTACTGTGTAGATATCTGTATTCTCAGTAATCTATGTATTCGCATAAACGGCGAAAAACACTGCACTTCTACCAATACATTGACTTAAGCTTAAATACCACGCTTTCCCTTTATTTAAATGAACTACCTCTTAAATATTCTGTTATCTAATTGAACCTTGTCTTTAAATAGACAAACCCCTTATATACACTCTCATAGCCAATACAACTCATCGAGTGCCTTTTCGATTTCATTCTGCTGTACTGGATACTACACAGTCATAAAGCCTGAACTCAACTTCACAGTAATTAAATTATGTGAACCCAAAAAATGAATCTTCAATCATCTCTCATTGAATGAAAAAAGAGACGTCTTTCCCTCGATTCTGTTCTTGTCTCATTAAATTGTCCAGCTTGAAATCTTGGCATGTATCCTCGTCTATCTGTTGGCAGTTAGCGTGGACGCTCCGGCATGTACAGTCTCACCCACTGATAACCAAATTTGCGCCCGAAAATACTTAGCCGTTCAACATCATGGCTAAAAAGAAAAACGTTCCTGCGACGGGATCTGCTGCCTCCAGGTCCAGTGCTGCTATCTTTGCTAATCTAGACTCGCCTGCTGAGCTCGACAACTCAGACAATGTTCCTCTTGACCAGGAAAAGCCACCGGCTGAAAATACAGAGCCTGAAGAGCCGGAAGAGCCTATGAACGTCAAATTTCCTTTCAACTTGATCTACGAGTTCCAGGATTTTTTAAACGCCCACTTGACTGTCCGTAAGGGCTTTGAGGTCATGTGCTGCTTGTACATCTGCCAGATATTCTACCTCCATTTGAGTGCCGTGGGTGCCACGGATGTCATGTACGCGGTGGGCTTCAACATCATGGGTGCCTTTATTGCCATGTACTTGAGCCACCGGGGCCAGGTGAAGAAGTACAATGCTGCCCCTGAGTTTTCGGTGTATCCCAAGTTGCCCCACTTCAACATCATGTATGCGTTCTTCATTCCGTTTGCCTTCTTTTTGTTGTACTCTGACTACACACACCCATTTTTCCAGGCCAACTTGTCGCTCACCAACTTTGCCATTGGATCGTTGAACCCCATGGCCAAGACCCTCTCGGCGTTTGTCTACTACTATATGTTCAATGAGGGCGATACTATCGAATTGGTGCGTTTTGCCCAGGTCATCTGGCTCTACTATGTGGTGGACTATACGCTCAACCATTGGAACACAAGGACTATCACCGATAATGAAGGAAAGGCTTCTACTTTCACCTCATTGGACCCTACTGAGATCCACCTCGTTGCTGTCTTGATGGTAAATTTACTTATCAACTTCAACTTGCCTGTTTCCGATAGCTCCATGCCACTTATTATAGTGCACATCTTGGCGATTGCTCTTGTGGGAGCCCTTGGAGTTTCGTTCCCTATTTATTACCTTTATAAGAACTTGGATGCCGGTGCTCTTCGCTCCTTGGTGTCTGTTGTGGTAGTATCGTCATTTGGAGGGGTTTTCTACTACCTCACCAACTACCTTTTCCTGATGAAAGTGGGACATGCAAATGCTGTGCAATGGCTCCATGAGTACATAATCAAGAGTGATCGCCGCTACCAAATTGTTACAACTTGGGTGTCTGTGCTTGCCGTTGCTATTCCTGTGGTGTTTTTTGCTAGCCACAAGAACTGGATTAGTCTTAACATCAGAAGAAAGGTTTGGCACTTCCTCATTGCTGGCTCTTTGGCTTACCCTCTCACTCAAGAGCCTACGTTCACGGCCATTGCAGCCACTGGCTCCATTTTCGTGTTCATTGTCGTTGAATTTCTTCGTGCTACTCGTTTGACATTTGTTGGTGGCATTCTTGATGACCAACTCAAACGGTTCCAGGACTTTAAAGACTCCAGAGGCCCTTTGAACTTGTCCTACATTTTCTTGCTTATCGGCGTGTCTTTGCCAATAGCAGTTGGTGTTTTGGTGGATGACGTGGTTTCCTTGAGATCCTACATTGGGTTGGTGACCTTGGGAGTCGGTGATTCGTTTGCATCTATAATCGGACGTAAGTTTGGAAAGCGCAAATGGTCGGGTGGCTCGAGAACTTTCGAGGGAACCTTCGCTTTTATTATCAGTACGTTTGTTGCGTTCCTTCTTATTGATGAATATCTTTTACCCGAAGCAGCCAAGGTCCGCAACTGGGAAAATGTGCTTATTGTTGCTTTGATCGGAGGAGCAGTGGAAGGAGCTTCCACTATGAACGATAATGTCCTCATTCCTTGCATCTGTTTGGTCACTTACGATGTTGTGTTCAGGGTCTTCAAATAGACTGGGGTAAAAATAGAGACGTTTGTATTTGCTTATATAAAACTAACATGATTGTGGTTTTCTTCATAGATATCGCTCACGGAGGGTCTAGTTTGACTCAGCGTGTAGCAGTCGCTAGCAATTCTCTTCTTAAACGGAGCAGTCTTGATCTTTCTCTGTGGTCCATACTCCTTACGTTTGGCTATTGGATAATCACAGGCTTGTAAAAACCGCTCCAACTCTATCTCTGGATGCTCAAACATCAGAGCAGACCTCAGCCGAAGCATTTTAACTGTTGGGAAACCAGGGTGTTGCAGTGTAGGCAAAAATGCCATCTCGCCACTACTTGGACGCAAGTCAAAGTGGTCTGTGGAGCTGCTTTGGTGGTTAGTGGGTGGCCGAGTATACTGAGCAATAGAGTTCACCTTAAATGTTAAAAGATGAACCTTATAGTCCTCTAAATCCGATTCCAGCTCGGATTCTGCCCAGGCTGTTTCGGGGACATTGTTGAACCCACGGGGCTTCAACGTCTGTTCCTCCACATAATCGTCGTAGCCCGTATCGCTATCGGAAGCAATAGCATGTTCGTTCGCCACCCCCTGGCCAAGATCCAAATAGTTATAGTCAAAGACATCCGAGAGCTTGGCGTACGACAGCCGGGAAGACAGTTGTTGGGAGTAACGTCTTTGGGGGAAGTATGGTTCCATAGAGCCTCTCCTCAGAGACCCCTTGAGAGCAGGGATCTCCAATTTCACCGGCCTGCAATGGTCAGTGGAGGGTGGAATCTTGAGGTCATCAGCAACAGGCAATAGCAATTTTTTGTAGCTTACGTCATGGTCAAAGAACGGTTCCTTTGTTTGCATTAAAGAGTAGTTCAGAGGGCAGAGGTCGATTGCGAAGTCGAGATAAGAAGACCGCGCACAATCGGTCCCATGCGCGCAATGCAGCCCTGCACTTCATACCGGTAGAATAAGCCCCACGACAATGTGCTCAAATTATAGGAGCCACTGTAATCCTGGAGATTCCTGTATGGTACTGAAGGATACTGTATGGTAAGTTGTGTATAGGAAAGTTCAGAGAATAAGCTATTACACTGTAATACTCTATGATATACTGTATGTGTGTTTCTGAGTAGGCACTGTTTATCTACGTATTTGGTGGACACCGAAAACAAAGTGGTTTTGAATGCGAAAAAAAGCCCAATTGGTTCTTCTTCCAGAACTGGCCGAAGCTCGAGTTTTCTCAAACCGTATTTACGCTTATTTCACCGAACACCACCAAAGTCAAGAGAAAAAGAAAATTCGTATTTCCTAATGAGGGGTTCCCCCGGACCTTGTCCACTTACCCAGACAACGTCCCTGGAACACGAATAAGGGAAAAATTAGAAAAACGTCAGGAAATAGAATCACGCCCTTTTTTCAAAAACACGGACTTTGTTTTTCTAAGTCATCATTCCATGGAATTATCGTCTCCATTCCTTATCGAGTGTGTACTTTCCACGCATACCGCAAGGGTAGAGAGATCGTGCGTATTCTGCATAGACGGTAATTCTTATCGGATTGCATATCTATTTGCAGGAGCCCACTCCACAGTAAAGTGAGGATCCCTAATACACTTCCGGCGTACCCCAAACCACCACAGATTGACTTTCTAACGACCAATCCATATTTTGCTTTTAACTTGCTGCTTTTGAAATACGCTAGGGTTGGAAATACCCTTGAACGCGTCTTGAAGTTTTTTTTTCATTTCCAAAGTCCCTTGCTAATTTTAGATTTGAGCCGTATCGGCGTGCCTTTCCGGAACTAAGACCTGTTGTGCTTGTTCCACGAATTTTGCCCTTTTCCACTAGTTTTGATTTTTTTTTTGATTTCTTAGCGACCGTTTTCTTCTTTGGATACGATTTTGTCATTATTCTTGCTGGTGTGATTTGGCTATCAACTCCTTCGACCGTAATATACCCCTCCCCTTGTTGAGATAACAATGACTCTGCCCAAGGGATCCAGGAGAAAAGAGTCCAACGCTTCCTCCAAACCGGGCCACTCAACCCCGAGAAAATCAATCCCTTTGTTTGACCTTGCCTCTGTTCTGAAAGAGTTGCCCCCAAACACTGGTCCTCCCGACACAACGTCGACGTCCAATGGCTCGACCTCGCTGTCCAACTCCAACAAAAGCCTCAACCACGTCCCTTGCAAATTCTTCAGACAAGGAATATGCCAGGCGGGCAAATCGTGTCCCTTTAACCACGACTTAGACGGCACCGCCCCGGAGAAAGTCCCCTGTAAGTATTTCCAAAAGGGTAACTGCAAATTCGGCTCCAAGTGTGCGCTCGCTCACATTCTCCCGGATGGTACGCACATCAACGCTAAGAGCCAGCTGCATTCACGTCGCAGCAACGGCCGCCACGAGCGTTCGGGTTCTCATCATAACACTCCATATACCCAGACAAAGTATAGTGGAGAGCCTAATCTGGTCCCATCTACAGGTCATCAACAACCCCCTTCTTCTCAAAGTGCTGGTCACGAACCAAGGAAGAAATCGGTTGATTATGAGAATTTCTTTACAAATGAATATTTAAAGGGCCAGGACGCTGGTGAGTCTTTTGACCATGCAGACTTTCCCCATGCGCAGGGAGAGGTGTTATCGCAGCAGGTTCTTTACCCAGACTTGAACGCTTGGCTGTCGTATTACTCGTCAAACATTCTATGTCTGCCACAGAGCTTGGCTCACAACCCTAGAAGAAACACATTCAATTCTACAACCAACCAAACATCTCTATGGTTGGAGGAGTCACCCATCTTTCAAGATTCGGGTGCGGGCTCCATGTTGCAGTCAAATGCGCCGTCATTTGGGCTGCGCTCGTTTCTGAAACATAGCCTTGGAGGCCTGGCTTCGTCTCCCTTATATAACTATACGAGGCTTTCAGCTGAGGAATCAACCCTGGTGGACGAGGACAGCGATGCTTTTTTTGGAGACGACGATGCCAATTTTGAGGACTATGTGCCTGCATCCATTGGAAACTTGATCTTGACTCCACAGGAACAGCGGAGACGTGAATCTAGATCGCAGTCTGGAACGTTATTGGTGAGGCCAAATGTGAGTTGCCAAGAGGAGAAACCACAAGGGCCAATCGACCTAATAACTCGGGGCTTCGACGATGTTTTTCTCATTGACTGAGAGATCTCATTGATTAAAAGGTTCTTCGTTTATACAATATTTTTGTTATTGAGAGTTGAGCTGACGGGCCTGGTTATGGTTTTGTCCAAAACCCAGATGTGTTGAAAAGCCCTTAGATTGGTGTGAAAAATTAGCAAAGGATGTGGGGAAGCTATACGGTTTAGATTATTTATACCCAAGTTTGAATTTTATTTGTGACTCAACTGACCATGTAGTTATGATTTATTCACAACGTATGCAGAGTTTATTCTATTTACACTTTGGCAACAGGTGCTGCTCTATATATGTCTGCACAGAGTTTCTGGAAGCGTTCCAAGGCACTTCTGTTTTCCATGTCCAACTCGGGCTTGACCCCTCTGATATGATCAGACTCAAACAACGTGCCCACAAACGCCATCTCGTCCGTGTATGGGTTCATGGTCAAAACAATGTAGTCCGTGACCAGTCTCTCAGACCTCTTGAGCTCAGGTGCGCCTCCGGTGATAACCATCTCTTGTCTAGTACGGATCTGAATGACGAATTGAAGCATCGCAGTCACGTCATTAGCATCTGGGATTGGAGTGAAACTCACCAATTTTGGGTTTGCTTCAACCTTCTTCAAGTTCCATTCCAACTTCAGGCCCACGGGGAAGGTTTTGGCTCTGGCAGTCAACGAATCAACCACCTCCACACCAGCAATACCATCCAATTGCGTCTGCAAGTAGGATTGTCTTTGATTTCTGGGAAGACTGCATGCGGCAGCAAAGATCTTGTTAGTACGCACATACTTCTCGACGGCAAGCTCCTTCCAGTCGTTGAACTTGAGTTTTAGCTTGGTGTCGGTCTTGAACTTGGACACCGAAAAAGTGTTCATACCAAAAGCACCAATTTTGCGTATGATCAATTTGTGCCACGATGTTATGGGCGACGAAAAAAGACGGGGCGGACAGTAGAAATCTGCCAACACTCCAATGGCCTTGACGGGCACCATGGAGATGTCTGGAGCCTTACCCTTTCTCTTCTTTGGCTTGGCTGTGGAGTATGCACTCGTGGCCATGATCTGGCTGAAACGAGGTGCACACTGACGAATACCTATACCATAAGGCAAGCTAAGTCCATGCTTGAGCTGAGCTCTAGCTAGGCTTTGGATCATGACTGTTGGACTCGGTGGGTAGACCTCTCGCAATCACGAAAATTTCGAGCATGGGCCCACACCCGTACCTCAAAGCACACGGGACTTAAGCAAAGCAATAAATTTTTGGGGAGTGGTGGGATATTTCTAGTTTGTAAAGAACTCGTAGTTTAACAGAAGTTGGTGGATTTGTGGGAGCTTGAAATTGGAAATCACCGAATGTTGACTGGCCAGGGCACACCCGTACACCCGCAAGAGGAAGTGGAAAATGCGTGATGAGCAGCTCCACTTCTCCCTACTCCAGAAACATGCCTTCGGCCAATAACAAGAAGCTTGCGCCTGAAAAAGAGCGGTTCATCCAATGTTGTGGAGATATTTCATTAGAGCTTGTTGCCTCGTTGAAAAACTCCAAGGATATCAACTTAAATGGCCTCATCACCAGGTACGCTAAGAAGTACAAGCTAAAGCACCAGCCAAGGCTCACGGATATCATCTCGTCGATCCCAGACCAGCACAAAAAATATCTTATTCCAAAGCTTAAGGCCAAACCCGTCAGAACCGCCTCGGGTATCGCCGTCGTCGCTGTTATGTGCAAGCCCCATAGATGTCCCCATATTGCATACACCGGAAACATCTGTGTGTACTGTCCAGGAGGCCCCGACTCGGACTTTGAGTACTCCACACAGTCGTACACCGGGTACGAGCCTACATCCATGCGAGCCATTCGGGCCCGGTATGATCCGTACGAACAAGCCAGAGGCCGCGTGGAACAACTACGTCTGTTGGGCCACTCCATAGATAAGGTGGAGTACATTGTCATGGGAGGAACGTTTATGTCGTTGCCTATTGAATACAGAGAGAACTTCATCGCACAATTACACAATGCCTTGTCTGGATACAATGGGCGTGATATCGATGAAGCCATCAAGTTCTCTCAGCAGTCGCAGACCAAGTGTGTGGGTATCACCATCGAGACCAGACCCGACTACTGCACAGAAACACATCTCAGTGATATGTTGAAGTATGGCTGTACCCGTTTGGAAGTGGGAGTGCAGTCTGTTTATGAGGATGTTGCTAGAGATACCAATAGAGGCCATACGGTCAAGTCGGTGTGCGAGACCTTTGCTGTGGCCAAAGATGCCGGATACAAGGTGGTGAGTCACATGATGCCGGACTTGCCCAATGTGGGAATGGAGAGAGATCTTCAGCAGTTCATCGAATACTTTGAAAACCCCGACTTTAGAACAGATGGGCTCAAGATCTACCCCACGCTCGTGATCCGGGGTACGGGTCTTTACGAGTTATGGAAAAAGGGTCTTTACAAGTCATACAATGCCAACGCCTTGATTGATTTGGTGGCCCGTATTATGGCCCTCGTGCCCCCTTGGACGCGTATTTACCGTGTGCAAAGAGATATTCCCATGCCGTTGGTTTCTTCCGGAGTGGAGAACGGAAATTTGAGGGAGTTGGCCTTGGCCCGAATGAAGGATTTCGGAACCACGTGCAGAGACGTGCGTACAAGAGAGGTTGGAATCCAGGAAGTCCACCACAAGGTGTCACCTGACCAGGTGGAGTTGATCAGAAGAGACTACTATGCAAATGGAGGCTGGGAGACGTTCTTATCCTACGAAGACCCAAAGCAAGATATTCTCATTGGCTTGTTGAGGCTAAGGAAGGCTTCCAAGAAGTACACTTTCCGCAAGGAATTCACATCGCAGCCAACGTCCATTGTGAGAGAACTACATGTGTATGGTTCAGTGGTGCCCTTACACTCGAGAGACCCCAGGAAGTTCCAGCACCAGGGCTTTGGAACTTTGCTTATGGAGGAGGCCGAGAGAATAGCGCGGGAGGAACATGGTACCAAGAAGATCTCTGTTATTTCCGGAGTGGGTGTGCGCAACTACTATGCCAAGTTGGGCTATGAATTGGATGGTCCTTTCATGTCCAAGGTCCTTTGATTTTCTTGTGCTTTTCGGAGCTTTTCTTGTGGTTTTTACAGCTGTCAAAGATAAATATACATTATAGAATACAAGCCAGGTCAGCTTTAATCTATGGAGCACCAGGGTCAGTGGCCGTATGTTGTTCGGCCTGCACTGAATGTATTACTACCTTGATCTCAAGAGGCGCGATGCTCATCAAGTCATGCGAGATCATGCGAAGGTATCTATGTCATTTTGGGTCGAGCTTAATGCAAGGAGCGGTTTTTGTAGTTGGTCTGGCCGCCGTACCTATGGCCGTGGTTCGAGCTTGTAGCCTCTCTAGACCAGCCAGGAATATCCTCCCCTGATCCGCCCACAGGCCGCTCCAAAACAACATTTTCAAGTCCGAGCGCATCGCTAAGCCATGGATGATTGATCATTCCTCCTGCGTCGGCCCGCAATTCCGGTTGCAACGCCAACATGGGCAATAAGAAGTCTGCGATTTCCACGGCATCGTTAACGGGGAATTTGTATTTTTCAATCAACACGTCCTTCAATCCCCAGGGCTTTAGTTTGCTGATGCGCAAGAGCTCGCCTTGATTGTTGAAGAAGTCGCGTGCGTACAATGAGTCCTTCAACATGGACCTTGGAAAGGGCCCTACCAACTCTATGATTTGTGCAATATGGTCGTCATCTTTGGTGTATGATTTGCCATTGCGGGGGTCGAATAAATAGTCTCCAGTCAATAACTCGAAGATGAGAGATGCAAATGACCAGAGGTCTGCGGATGCACCCCAGTGCGACCCCATGAGCACTTCTGGCGATCGGTACTGACGGGTCTGGATTTCGTCTGTGAAGTGGTGATGGCACCAGCATGCGTTACCCAAGTCGGCGATTTTCACCGAGATCAACTCATCTTCATTGATGATGCCGGGGTTGTTGAAATGGCTGGTGTCTTCCATAGACATTCCCTGGTAATTGCCGGATTCCGCACCATGGTGAGAAATATTCATGGAAGAAAGAGAATTGTTTAAGCTTTTTTCCAAACCTTCAGAGTCTTCGTTTTCTGAGTTGTTGACAAATGAAGTTTGACTCATGGCGGGCTTAAGCTGGAACTTGGCCCCGCTATTGCCGTGTAAGCCTGCCATACTTGATAAAGATAGTTCTGCTCCTTCTTTGCCTTGCACACCTGCACTGGAGGTGGGGAATGATCCTTGGCTCATCACATGCTTGATTGGGGTGTTGTTGGTGGTGGCCGACATACTTTGTAGGTTTGCAAATGATTTGTTACTGAAGGAACGTAATGGCGAAGGTAAGGGCTGGGAGCCGGTAATGAGGGAGTGCCTTCTGATACCACGGCCGTTTCGGTTGAAAGAAGCAGACCGTGTGACGCTGGAGATGGACTTGACTCTCTGCAATGGAGTTTTTTGTTGGGGACTTGCAGGCGACTCATTGATGTTAGAGGTCAGGCCCGAGGAACTCAACTCGGACTTCGTTTTGATGCGCAGTGCCTTTCTCTCCAACTTGACCTTCTCCTCTTCGGCCTCAACAATCCGGACGATTTGCTCGACGTCGCCGATTTCAATAAGCACATTTTCGGGCTTAAGATCGGTATGGATGACCCCACACTTTCGATGCAAGAAGTCAAGCGATGCCAAGAGCTGTTTAGCGATTTGCTTTACAAAAACAATGGGGATTCCTCTATGTTTGTAGCGACGAATCAAGCCCAAAAGATTTTCACCCAAGACTTCGAAAACCATACACACGTGTACACCATTGGGGCCCTTGTGCGTGAAAGTATCGAGGAGTTGGATGACATGCTGGTGACCGGGGTGGTGGATATCGGAAGAAGTGACTTTATCAAGAAGTTTGATCTCGTCCACCGCAGTATCGGTGTAATGTTTGGCACTCCGGACGATCTTCATGGCAACATGGCAGTGCTGGTCGTTATCTCTGGCCAACCACACCGTGGAGAAGTGACCCCACCCCAACTTCCTCACTAAAGTGTACTTGTTGTCTTTGTAGTTTTCTCCAATGTAACATGTATGGTACCCACCGGGCACATAGTCTTTCAAGTCTTCTTCGTTATCAGGGTTGACATCGGCGAGTTCATCATCATCGTCATCATCTTCATCATCGTCACCAGCTTCATTTTCTTCATCGCCTTTGGTGGCTCGTGAGGTGTCACTCGCCTTGGATTTCAGTAAGTGTGTGCCGTGCGAAGAGGCCATGCTCTGGCAGTCGCTATTGCGGAACACATCGAGTTCATCATCGTCATTGACCACGTTTCGTTTCTTAAAAGGCATGAACTCCTGGCTGGACTCAAAGTCATCTAGCGTATCTAGGTGGTCGAGGAGGTTCTCTGGGTGTGACTGGGTGTACAGCTCAGTGAGACGGTCTTTAAGCGAAGACAAGTGTGGTTCGGTCTGGTCTTCGAAAGATGTTTTGATGGGGATAAGTTCGGGTTTAAAGGATTTCACCAGCGGCGACGAGCGGGCCGTGGATGCTTGGCCCGTTAATGGAAGGAAACTCAAGGACTGGATATCGCCCGATGTAGAGCTATTGGCACGAGCATTCTTTTCGGATTTACGGTTATGGTGGGTGAGGGGCTGGCTTTCTTGGTTTGCGTCGGCCTTCTTGATAGCTATGGACAAGTTTGATTTTTGGGAAAGGGGCATTTGGCCGAGGTTATTGCAGAAAGGAGAACCTCGATGTTCTATAGCAGAATATATTTGTGGTGCGTTTCAAAATAGGAAACAACTGATGACAGGAACGGACGCGAATTTCGAGTGCTGAGATGATGTAAAAAAATTTTAAGCAATGCTGGCGATTAAAGTGGAGGGTCGAGTTTGGATTGAAGGATGTAGATGGGTCCAGATGTAATGTTCAGTTTCCTCAAATCACAGTGCAGTTCGTATATTTTTACTAGAGGAGAATTTTCTCGCGCTAATGTTTCTTCAGCCTCCGGCCATGCTCCGCGCACTGCACACAGCCTCCGGGTGCCGTTGAGCCCAAAGAGAGAAACTACTGTCGACTCCAAGTCTTTCCACATCTATATTATGATTATGATTACATACCGTATTGAGGTTGACTAGTGCTTTAATCAAGCTCCATCATATCCTCTTGAGGCTTAGGGGCCTCCTCCTTGTCACCCTCTTTTCTGGCTGCTGCCATCTTCTCGGCCATGGCTGCCATTTGCGCAGCCTCCTGCTTTTGTCTGATGGACTGCTTCTTCTCTTCTTGGTCAGCTTGGTAACGACCCTTGATCAAGTTACCAAGAGATGCCAATTCCTCGTACTTGGCAATGTACTTACCCTTGGTGGAGTCGTATCCATCGTCGTACAACCAGTCCTCGGTCTTCATCAACATACCGGACAACTTCTCCTTCTCGGCGTCCGAGGCGAAGTCCTTGTATTGGTCGTCCAACTTACCTCTCAACTCGTAGATGTACTCCTCCAATGCGTTCTTTCTGTCTTCGGTGTCAGCAACCAACTTGTCTGCAACGACCATGGCGTTCTCCTTCTCAAACAACTTGTTCTTGAGGTCCTCGTCCAAGGCAGCAGAAGAGATCTCGATTTCCAAGTCGGCCTTCTTGACCACCTTCTTGACCTCTCTGTATTGTGGCTCGGCCTCCTCGTCGGCTTCTTCACCTTCCTTGACCTCTGGCTCGATCAACTCCTTGACGAGCTGTTCAGTCACAGTGTGGGCGGACTCAATGGTGTAGAAACCAGATGGGTCGTTTCTCAATTTCAACTTAACAGCAATGGACTTCTCACCCTCATCTGGAACAACACCCTTGATCAACCACTTGGCAATGACTGGCTCGGTTCCAGCTGGCACTTCGCTCTTGTTAGAGTATCTGGCCTCGACTTGGAAGTCGCCCTTTCTGTACAAGGTAATGATCTTGGTAGATGGGAAAGCACCACCTCTTGGGAAAACCTCCAAGTGGTCCTCGTCCTCCTCTTCCTTGTCCCAGTGGTAAGAGACGGAGTATGGGTTGAAGTCCTCGAACTTGAATGGTCTGACTCTGACAGTTGGGGAGTGCATGGCGCAAATAAAAGCATTACCTCTAGCAATGGCCTCGTCTTGGTTCAAGGTGGTGGACAATTGCTTGCCAAAGATCTCGGTCAACTTAGCCTTCAAGGAAGGAACTCTGGTACATCCACCAATAACCTCAATGGAGTCGAGGTCTGCAGCAGCAAGACCAGCTTCCTTCAAAGCAACTTCGATTGGAACGTTGATTCTGTCCAACAATGGCTTAACAAACTCCTCCAACTCCTCTCTGGTCAAAGATGCAGACACGTCAACATCGTTCATAAGAGACTCAATGTTGATTGGAGCCTGGGTGTTGGCAGACAAGACCTTCTTGACCTTCTCGGAAGCCACGAGGACTCTGTAGAAAGCCTTAGGGTTTTCTCTAACGTCAATCTTGTATTTGCTCTTAAACTCGTCAGCAAAGTGGTTGGCAATAGCGTAGTCAAAGTCTCTACCACCAAAGTGCTTGTCGTAAGCAGCACCCAACACCTTCAACTCTCCCTTTTTGACAGCGGCAATGGAGACTTGGTAAGAAGAGTGACCAATGTCAACGAAAGCAACCTTCTTTGGCTTGTCCTCAGGCAAGTCGTTTTGCTTGAACACACCGTAACCAACAGCAGCGGCGGTAACCTCGTTCACAATTCTAACGGGGTTCAAACCAGCAATCTTACATGCATCAGCAGCAGCACGTCTTTGCTTCTCGGTGTACCAGACAGGAACAGAAAGACAGATATCGGAGATTTTTCCCTTGGTTTCCTTGGCAGCAGTGTCCCTGATCTTTCCAAGGTACATGGCAGCCAATTGGGTGGAGGAGAACTCCTGTTGCTCGCCGGTGAATCTGACCTTAGCATTGATTTGACCAGCCTCGTTCTCAGTCAAAGCAGCAGTGAAGAACTCCTTCTCGGTGGCAAAGTCTGGGTCGTTGTAGTTCAAACCCAAGATTCTCTTCAAGTTGTCAACAGTGTTCTTGATATTGGAGGTTTGCTGGTTCTTGGCGCTCTCACCAATGAATCTGTTCTTGTTACCGAAACCAACCAACGAAGGGGTGGAACGGTTAGAAACCTCATTGACAATAATGTCAATACCTCTGTTGACTGCACAAGCAATTACAGTGTTATCGTTACCCAAATCAACACCAAATGGAGTAGACATATTTAATAGTAGATGATAAGTGTAGTACCGGAGTGCGCTCGTAGATATAGTGAGGTTGGAAAAAATGTTGCGGTACGTGCACGACTCATCTAGAAGCTTCGAGAAGTGCGGGTCGAATCGTGCAAACACCTATGGGGCACGATCACGTGCGGAGAGATTTTTGGGGTCATTGGATTATAGGGTTATTCAATGGGGCTCTGGCCTTCGAAATCTTTAAATCATTTTCATTAATAATGTGGGACTGAAGCCTCGCTGCGCCACCGTCGTTTCAGCATCACTATGGTCGCGCGTCCCGGGCACGTGCCTCCAGGGTCCAGGCCATGCTTGGCCGTAATTGCTGCAATCGAGGTTAAGCTATAGACCGAACTTTCCGGTGTACGTAATCTTTCCAGCCAACCTTTCAGACTAATCTTTTCAGCCAATCTGTCAGACTCATCTGTCCTCATATGTCAGGTTAGTGGCTAAACACTGTGCAAGACAGTAAGTAGAGTCATCCAACCTCCGGTCTCGACTAAAGCCAAGTAATCCTCGAGCTTCTTGTCTTTGACGGAGCGGAGAAGAAGATCAATTTCTTGGCCACTCAAAATATTCATCTTTGCCAAGTAAACGAGCAAGTGGAAATCAGAGAGATTGTCTGCGTTTCCAGAGCCGTTCTGGAGCTGGTTGCGAACTTCTCTCAAATCTTGAAGCTCGCCAAGAAAGTCTCTATTCTCAATTGGGAACTGCATTGCGAATTTGGGGTTTGGCTCCAATGGGAACGAGTCCAGTAGAGATACCAACAAGAAATCCGTAGGAAAAGCCGGCTTGGCATTTTCTTTCACTTCCAACCCGTACTCGTTTATTTTCGAGTAGAACACGTCTGGCACGTACCGTTTGGAGTTGGTCTCCTTCACCATGATCATATTGGGGTGAGTAGACGCATTGATATCATCGGCCTTGACCAAAGCTTCTGCGCTGGTAGACACCTGGTATGCACGAGGCTCGATCTCGCCTTGCAACCCACCAGTAACAACACAAGTCACGAATTTGGACGAGAATTTGCCTGAGTCAGAGTAGTTGCTGACGTTAACGTGCTTGTTCTGCTGCTTGGCTGCCATGATCACTTCAGCGCACGACAAGAAGAATGAGTCCTTGTGTCTTTTGCAAAGAACAGTTCCATTGGAGGCCTTTGCATCCGTGAGGTCCGTAAAGACCATACCCACCTGACTCAAGCCCAAAGACTGGGCCACCTTGTCCACTATTTCCTCATCTTTCCACTCAAGCAAGGTAATTCCGTCCAACTCGCCAGATTGAGGGGGCTCGTAGATGGCCTCCACCACGGCCTTTATGCCAAGCGGAGCCTTGTCGTAGCGTTCGTAGCGGCCATAGAGAACACCATACCTCTGGGTTCCAGATTGTCTCCACGAATCAATGAACTTATTGAGAATGTTGAAATCAGCATACTCTAGGTTGTCCACCATTCTGAATTTCTGCTGCTGGAGCGTGATGGGTGCAGGCTGGCACTTGGAGCAGATTCCCTTGGGGTACGCAGCATGGCCTCCGCCACAATTCGTCTTGATGGCATAGTCGGGCTCCAGGAGCGGAGCTATGTACGATGATCCATTGGCAGCATTATTTTTGAGCCGATCCATTTCCTTGGCGTATGCGTGGAACGATTTGTGCTTGATTCCATGCTCTGCCAAGTAGTCCTTATCCCAAGGAGGCAATGGAGAGCACTGGTCACACATTCCCTTATCTCCATGCTTGCAAAGAGAAGTCTTGGTGCGATGGATCTGACCGTCTGCTTTTTCTAGCTCGTTATCGACTTCCAATTGTGGTAGTTTGCCTGGTGTAATGGGTATATCAATAGACTCAATGGCCACGGAACCATTAAGCGACCGGGCCACAGGTTCAGCAGCCACTGAGTTCTCTTCAAAAGTAATGAAAAGCATATCTCCATTTTGTAAGCCTATATCGGAAACCTTGACGCCTTCAAACTGTAGTTCAGGTCTACCCTTCTCACTGGCCACATCACTGACATAGATATTTGTGCCAGAGATATTGAGCTTAGCATAAGCTTCTCTCAAGGCATCAAGAAAGAGGCTGGTGGGTTCGGTATTCACCCGGGCCATACCCTGTTTGGATCTGAATCGGAGAATCATGGTGGCAAGGAATTGGAGTATATAGCAGGCCTGATATGGTGTGCGCGCAAGAGAGCTTGCCATATGACCATGTGAGGGCCCACAGTGCGCTCCATACTTAAGCGTCATAATCAACTGTAGAAGCCTTCAGGCAAGTATACTGCTCATTGGCCGCACCCCTGTGTCGCAGGCTGAATCTATGTCTTTAAAGAGTTGTGCTTCATAAGGAATGGGGAAAACACGACTATTTGCAGACAACCAAGGAAATAATGATTTATTTGGCTACGACCCTCCGCAGGAGCAGTCGGCCACGTCGCTGATTGGGGATGAAATGCACGAGCTTACAGATGCCCAAATCCAGAACTTGATCCGCGTACGGTTTGCCAATAACCCGGTGCTGTTGATCCGCCAGCTCTCTCGAGATGTGGCGTCCAAAGAGAAGCAATTGATTATTCTACGGAACGATAAGTTTCAGCGTGAACATGAGCTTATTAGGTTGTGTGCGGAGTATAGCAACTTATCGACGCTCGAGATTGAGTCCAGACTCTCCAGTCGGCGCAGCGAGCATGACTGCGAAAAGGCCTTGGGGGAGATGGTAGGTTTGGCTGTGAGTGAGACGTTTACATCTGATGATAGTCGGTTCGAGGTACGGACTGCTTCAGGCGGCTCAAGGTCTAGGAGGACCAAAAATACGGCTGGTGCGGGTCACGAGCCACTACTTCCTGCTACTAACTATGGCGAACTGGCCCTGGTATCCGAGTCTGTTCTATCACCAATTGGCTCTAATACTCTACGCTCAGTTGATTCTGCACCTGGAAGCAGCAGTAGCTTACGGACTTATTGGCAGGAGTGGATGAATGTGTCAGAGGAGAGTGTTGCTCGGAAAACAGATAAGAGCAAGGAAGACATTACCACTAAACCACCAGTGGAACTAGAGAAAATCGTCCCTGATACCGTATCAGAATCCTCGCTGGTGCTGTCTAATGGGACCACTACAGATAAGCATGGGTTCTACCTCAATATGCTGACGAACGGGACAGAAGCCAAGAAAGAAGGAACCCATTCGGACCATCATATAACGCACGCACAAGCTACTAAGGCCGATAGCGAGCCCCTGAAACGGCTCAAGCAGAGCTTAAGCAAACTCAAGCAATTGAGCATGATGCATGATGCAGAGAGTGAAAGCATCTTGCTGAAATGGGACCAGCTCATGGCGCATATCAGCGAGGACCAGCGCAAATTACAGTCTAGAATGTTAGATATCGACGATACCAGTGCATTTGGCTTCAAAGCTTGTAACTTGAAGCGGAGCGATAAAGGCTGGGCCCGGTACTTTGCCAATGAAGACATGGAGGCCACGGACGCAGCCAAGAAGTTCAAGACGCTCCAGAACTTGATCCATGAAGATGGCATTCCTCCCAAATACAGGAACTATTTCTGGATGGAGCTTTCGGGAGCAAAAGACGTTTCTGTTCCTGGGGAATACAGTCGTCTCTTAGGCGAAAGTTACAAAAACACAAACAAAAATGTGGGAGAAAGTATTGACCAGATCAACCTCGATCTTCACCGCACTTTACCCTCCAATAAGTTCTTTCACAACGCAGCCAATTCGTTGCCAGGCCCACAACTCTCCAAGCTCAAACGAATCTTATATGCACTAGTGGTGCACATGCCACGCATTGGGTACTCCCAAGGCATGAATAAGATCGTTGGAAACCTTTTACTTGGAGTCAATGAGAGCAATGCCGTGAATGGGTCCATCAAGCTCGACGAAGAAGACGTGTTTTGGATCTTTGTTGCGTTCATCGATGACGTCATTCCCAGGTACAACTCCAAGGCATATTTTGACCTGGCCAGTATCATTGATATCCAGCACGAGATCTCCATCACGTCCAACATCTTTTTCAAGAGGTTCGTACCCAAACTACAGGCCCACTTCCACAAGCTAGATGTGGATGTGCAGGTGGTCTTATACGGCTGGTGGCTAGGAATCTTTAGTGAATGCACTACGGGAGTCGATACATGGTTCAGACTAGTGGATAATTTGCTTATCACTGAACACAACGATATCAAGTTTATTGCCTTCAGCCTTGCCACACTTCGAGTCCATGAGCCTACATTGCTAGAGATGAATGCGGCAGAGGATGCGTACTCGTTCTTCAATCGGCTCAGACAAGGTGCGGTGACGAACGTGCGGTTCAAGGACCTCAACAAGGAGTGCATTTCCATTGAGTCTCAGATTTCTTTACTGGAGATCAAGAAACAACGAGAAAACATGGTTTCCAAAGAAGGCGAAAAAAAAAGCCCTCAACATGTTCAAGCTAATCAGATCTCGAGTACTGGATCTTGACGGATCCAATGTAAGAGTGCATATTCGAGAACACCATGGATGCAGGAACGATCTCACTATAAGGTAATAGAATAAGCATCTTTATTAGGCTTAATTAAAGTGTCTCATATTTTTTCAGTAAAAATTGCCTTTCGTAACCCCTAATTATTTGGCCCTCAATACTGGTCTTTATGCCTCCAAAATGCCTCCAACATGCCCCCAACATACCCTCAACATGCCCTCAACATACCCGACCCCTGTACTCGTTTCGACACCGGCACGCACGTGAGCAATGATGCGTTATGCAAGGCTTTTAAAATGTGCTGTCCTCTTGAAGATTCCATAGCCTCTTTCACAGCACATACACAATGCAAAAGGGCCAGAAGAGGAAAATCGTGAGCCTTGCTCTTGTGCTCTTCATTTTTGGAGCCATCTACTTCGTTCTCCCCACCTCCGGTGTTTCTATTGGTGGAGTCACTATTGGAGACAGGAACATTGTCTACGTCGACGCCAAGAGTGGAACGATCTTGAGGGACTTTGTTCCAGGAATGCCCGTGCCAGGGCCTCCTTCCGTGAGACCTCCTATTAAGGACAATTCCCATGAGGCTCAAGCTGCTGAACAGCAGATCCATCAAAGTGGTGGCGATAAGAAGACTTCCGGTGGTGACGATACGACCAAGGAAGTTGCACCTTCTGATAATAAGCCCGGGGAACAACCCAAGAATGGGGCATACCCCGGCCCTAGATCTAAGGCCACGTTCGTGAGTTTGTCTAGAAATGGCGAACTTTATGAATTAGTTAAGGCCATTAGAAATGTGGAGGACCGTTTCAACCGTAAGTTCAACTATGATTGGGTGTTTTTGAACGACGAGCCCTTCACCGAAGAATTTAAAAAGGTCACTGCATCGCTTGTTTCGGGAACGGCCAAGTTTGGGCTCATTCCCAAGGAACATTGGGGCTACCCCGAATGGGTGGACCAAGCCAAGGCTGCTGAAAATAGAAAGGCCATGGCAGGCAAAGTTATATATGGAGACTCAGAATCGTACAGACACATGTGCAGATTCGAGTCCGGCTTTTTCTTTAGACATCCACTCATGGAGGAGTACGACTGGTACTGGAGAGTGGAACCAGGTATCGCACTCCGTTGTGATGTGGAATACGATTTGTTCAGGTTCATGGAGGAAAACAATAAGGTATACTCATTCACCATCACGATCCACGAGTTCCAAAACACCATCCCAACCTTATGGGATGAGACCAAGAAGTTTATGGAGCTCCATCCAGACTATATTGCCAAGGACAACTTCATGAACTGGATCAGTGACGACAAGGGCAAGACGTACAACCTTTGTCATTTCTGGTCTAACTTCGAGGTGGCTTCGCTTAAGTTCTTAAGGTCGCAGCCCTATATGGACTATTTTGAGCACCTCGATAAGACTGGAGGCTTTTTCTATGAGAGATGGGGAGATGCACCAGTGCATTCGATAGCAGTCTCATTGATGTTACCCAAGGACAAAATCCACTTTTTCTCCGACATTGGTTACACCCACGGAGTGTACACGCAGTGCCCTCTCAATGAGCAATTCAGACTAGACCACAAGTGTGACTGCAAACCCAGCGACGACTTCACATTCCGTGGATACAGTTGCGGCAAGCAGTACTACGACGCCATGGGCATCCCAAAGCCTGCGGAGTGGGTGAATTTCCAATGATTATATTAACAGCGTAAAAGGCGGCCCGTGCTCCGTCCTACAACAATGCACGTCTATTTTTGAACCATGTTGCCGAGTGTCCAAATAAGCTCGTAAAATCGTAGTGAAGCATACGTATGCAGGACCAGTCTGCGCGGCCTGCCTGCAACCCTTTTGTCAGGGCACACCATACAAGCGCGCAAAATAAGAATGCACACCGAACACTACCGAACTTTGTTAACGTGTTCGCGGTTGTTCGCGTCGAACGATACACGCATCAGTTCGCATATCTTGTTTCTTTTTTTTTTCTTTGCGGGTACCTCTGAACCTTAATTTTTCCCTCCCTCCCCACTCACTTGAATTTTTTACCACTTTTCTTTCGCCACCACTTTTCTGCGATCCCAGATCATGGCTTCTCCCAGATCTACTGCCCGCCTCGTGAGGTTTGGTATTTTCGCATTGGTATTAATCTTTTGCGGATTCATTCTCACGAAAGGCTCTTCTTATGCCCCTAGTCCAGCAGTTCAGTCTGGTCCTCAGGCCGTCAATGTAAATAACGCTGCTGGCGCTGCTCCTGCTGCCGGGGATGCCGTTCCTGCTGCTGCTGGGGGTGCTGCTGCTGGCACCAATGATGCTCAGAAGGTTGTTGTTCCAGGGGAAAAGGTTAAGGCCACATTTGTCACGTTGGCCAGAAACTCTGATTTGCAGGGTGTTTCCCAGTCAATCAAGCAGATCGAGGACCACTTCAACAAAAACTTCCACTACGATTGGGTTTTCTTGAACGACAAGGACTTTAACGATGAGTTCAAGGACACTATCACCAAGTTGGTGTCCGGAACAGCCAAGTTTGGACTTATTCCATCGGAACACTGGTCTTACCCTGAATGGATTGACAAGGAGAAGGCTGCTTACGCCAGAGAAGATATGCACCGGAAGAAAATTATTTACGGAGGCTCCGAATCGTACCGTCATATGTGCAGGTTCGAGTCTGGTTTCTTCTTTAGACATGACTTGTTGAAGGACTACGAGTACTACTGGCGTGTGGAGCCCGACATCAAGATCTACTGTGATGTCGACTACGATGTGTTCCAGTACATGAAGGACAACGACAAATGGTACGGCTGGACCATCTCCTTACCCGAATACATGGAGACCATCCCCACCTTATGGGACACCACCAGAAAATTCATGAAGGACTTCCCCCAATATGTTGCCAAGGACAACAACATGGAATGGATTTCTGACGACAATGGACAAACTTACAACGGATGTCACTTCTGGTCTAACTTCGAGATCGGGGCTTTGAAGTTCTGGCAATCTGACGCTTACATGAAGTACTTTGAGACGTTGGATCGTGCCGGAGGTTTTTTCTACGAAAGATGGGGAGATGCTCCAGTGCACTCGATCGCTGCTTCGATCTTGATGCCAAAGGACAAGATTCACTTCTTCCACGACGTTGGATACTACCACGTTCCATTTAACAACTGCCCAGTGGACGAAGAAACTAGAAAGGCCAAGAACTGCCAGTGTGAGCCAGAAATTGACTTTACCTGGAGAGACTACTCGTGTACCCCCGGATTCTTCCGTGTGCACAAGAAGAAGAGGCCCAAGGGATGGGAGAACTTTACTGGTTAAGTAATGACGCGATCCTCAAGAAGCTACAAGCTATCTGAATAGCCTAGAGAAACTGTTAATAGTACACCAAAGAAAACGTCAATAACAAATATTCAATAAGAACCCAAACCCTGAAATTTTTAAAAACTCTTCAACATGAACCATGAACCATGAACCATGAACCATTAACCACCATCTACAAACTATGAACCATCAACTACAAACCTTCCCATGGTGGGTTTGACAATTCATTGTCGCTGTCGCAGTACAGATCAGACACACCAAAAATGTCACCATGTCAACATGTCAACATGTCACCATACATCTAAATGGTCCCATTTTTGCAGATAAAAAACACAATAGTCTAAATTAAAGACCATGTCGAAAGTTAATCTTCTCACGAAAAACAATGCAAATCGTTTTCCTAAAGACAATGTCAAGAACACACTCAAAATGCAATTATCCGCACCATCTAAAAATGGCACCCCTATACAATTAACCTTTGTCATAAAAATAGCACTAGTCACTTCCATAAGTCAAAACAACCACACAAAAAACTACAAAAAAAAGGCTGTAAAAAAGGATAAAAAAAATCATTCTACAAAAGGATTAGAAAAGATTATTAAAAACAATTAATTACCAAAAAAAAAGGCCTACTAAAAAGACTAAGTTGAAAAAGACAAAATTGACTATAATAAATGAGAAAATCATCGTCAAAGGCTTAATCGTGAAAGAGCGTTGTTTCTCATCAAGTGTACTAAAAATATCAACCGTGTACTCTAGCGACGATCACAACATTCAGGAAAAAAAGGACCAGTATGCAATACCGATCAAGCCATGACGATCTGCGCCCGATAAGAACAATTGGCAATACTAAAATAAAAAATAAAAAGTGTCAACAGGATACGCTCATAACCACCCGATAATGTCAAAAAGGCTCCCTTCAGACAATAATGTTGATTGGGCCATTTTACACTCTAGTCAGGTGGGCCCACGGTTGGGGCGCGCGATGCATAATAAGAAAGTGCCACGGGCGTGGAAGTACGCGAAATGCACTTCATAACGTCTCATTCCTGGGACCCTCCTGATCTCAAACAACCTAGAAAAACCAGATCAGGGTGGCTATGTGAAATTTGCAAACAAAAAAAAAGCTCTAGAATACAGTCCAGGCCCTGTTTTCCAGAAAAGATGTATCGTGGCTGTGTCTAAAAATTCCGGATGTACTGCTCTTTGTTCCTCTATTACGTGGCTTGTACTGTATGCCCACTAATTTCAGCGTTTCTACACAAGTTTCAGATTGCCCACGGTAGGGGCCCCCCTGCTGCGATCAACTGGGGAATCACCAAAGATAGATGCTGCCCCACCTAAAGCGAGCGTTGTAACGGTGATCAAGTGGCACCTCCGAGCCTGGATATAAATCTGCACATGTTGAGTTGAAAAGGAAAACTACTTTCCCTGCGCGTCCTGCACACACCCTCGAGGTGGCAGGTGTTCGAAGCGAGAATTTGGCCGGAAAAAGTGCTGAAATCAGCGAAATTTGTCAATGGACTTCTTAGCATCTTACCTGAATGGTAATTTTCACATGATTTGGGCGTGGCGCTGAAACCGTGGTGTGTGCTGCAGGTAACATTCCAGTCTTCACATAGGCCAGCTTGTAAGTGCGTTTTCTCCTACTTTCGCCGCGCCGCATTTGTTTCACATTTCTTTATTGCGTCTTGAAACGGCCCTCGTACTATTACAAAGCCTTATCCCGCTTCTAGTTCTTCTACACAAAAGAAACCGGGCCTACCGCTTTTCAGCAGCATACCCGGAACCGGTATATTTTAACCACCCACCTCGCCCCGCCTTCTTTTTCCCGCCATGCCCCCATCCGAGAAGCACAGACCTCCTCCACTATCTGTGTGCAACGACAAAGAGAAATCCGATATGATTCTAAGAATAGTCAGCCCCATTGCCCCACAATTCGTCAACCAGGATATGAGAAATACCTTAAGACTCAGTGAGAGCATTAGAAACCAGCAAAACAACTTGATCGCGTCGGGGCACTACGAAAAGAGCCTCGCATCCAGTGACTCCAATTCTTCGACTAGCTTGATGCTGAACTGCAGTTCTGCTGCTCTTGATACCAATACCACCGTGTCACACACCGCCACTGAAGGCGGCGAAGGAGGTGAAGTCAACGAAGCAGCCGAAGCAAGCGAAGCAGGTGAAGCAGGTGAAGGCGTCTCTATTGAAAGAGATGCTGAGCCAGGGAGTAATTTGGCATGGACTGGCAAAGACGAAAGGGAACACGATATTGCCAAACACCGCAAATTGTCGGTGCCTGTAGTTGGTGTTGATCCAGAGAACCAAAAGGATGCTGATATGGATGGCGCAAGCCCCAGCCCCGATTGCTCGTATTACTCGGATAGCAGCGAGTTTAATCGGATTGCCAGTGCCGTGTCCCGCAAAAAGCTAAAGCGAGACAATCTCCCAGGGGACCTCAAGATTCTACCCTCCCGAATGAACAATGTGCGGCCCACGCCACTGATCAAATCCGCCCCTTTGCGGCCGTCTGGCTCCGTGCCCTATGGAATGCAAAGATGGGTGCCTGTCCGCTATGTATACCCTGCACTACCTCCTATGCCCCACTCAGCCATGCAATATGTCCACACTCCTTTGAGAAGGACCACGCCTGGGTACCCAGACCGGCGCGCATCGCGGGTGAAGCTGCCGCCTCGAAACCCCATAAACCGCAGGAAGCCTGTTTTGGACGTGTTTCAGGGTGATGCGGTCAAATTTGCCCCTTTGCCTTCGCAACCACCCTCGGCGCAGCTAGAGACATTTGACGAGAATCACGATGACAATGAGGAGGCCACGGAAGAGGAAATCCAGGAATTGGAGTACAAGCGCAAGATGGCCAACCCAGTGTTAAAGGGCAGCATCTGCTTCAACGACACATCTGCATTCAACTTCAAAATCTTCAAGGGGAACGAGCTGCTGGCTAAGGAGAAGTTCTTGAAGATTTGCGAAACCACTTGGAACGAATATGTTGCCGGATCATGATGCAGGATTTCTGAATCCGACTGCATTCGTGTGTCATGGGCTGCATTTCTAGTACTAATCCGGGGTCTCGTCCTTCACTTCTTTTTGCCCTCCCAACGTCCATGTTATCGCAATATAATTTAATCATGATCTATGCTACATAGTGGCCACCATTCTGCGTCGTGCCATAAGAGTCGTACCAAGGCTCAGTCGTACTAAACTTTTAACAGGGTCATCCCAACCGTAATAACCTTACAAACCCGCCCAACTAATGCCAATCTTTTTAAACTGAATAAGATTTTCTGATTGACTTTTATTCTATCTACTGTCTTATTCCCAGTACGTCACGTGCGCGCCTGCGACGGCAAATATCAACCAAAAAAATGCTCGCCTACTCTTTAACATCACCATGTTTCATTATGGTTTGGTGATACGATCTGTGGCCCGAGGCAGATTGGCATCCAGTCATCTCCGAGGCCTGGCCCGCTTACTCACCCCGCACAATACCAGAGCCTTTTCTGTGTACGAAAGATTGCGGTTCTCCAAGACTGCCCCAGTTCTTAATGCCCCCAAGAATAACTCAGACGATCAAGACAGCAATCGTGAAACAAGACCCAAAAAGGACTCTGAAACAGACCCCGAACGCAAAGAAAGCGAGAAAAAAGAACAAAATGCAAACCCCAACAAGAGCTCCGAGGAACAGAAGTTGAGGGAAGAAGTCAAGGAGCGTTTGAAGAAGAAAAACCCCAACCTCAACCTCAAGAATGTCAAGTTTGTCCAGGTTGACTCCTCGCAATTAGCCAAGGGCGCTGCTTTGTTCTCCCTCCTGACGATTTTACTCACGATGTACTTGCTATCTCTGCAGCCCCAAGACGAGCTTTCATTCCAGGACTTCCAGAATAGGTACCTTCTGAAGGGTTTGGTGACGCGGCTCAATGTTGTAAACCGGTTAGCCGTTGAAGCTGAGCTTATTCAGGGAGCTTTCTCGGATGAGACCGTCCGTGGTCTGCATGGAAACCCCATGGTAGTGTTCACTATTGGATCCGTTGAAGTTTTCGAAGAAGAAATGAATGCTTTGCAAGATAAACTCGGCATCCCAGTGGAAGAGCGCTTGCCAATTCTGTACAGTGAGCGTGGCTCTTGGGTTTCTATGCTATTACCTATTTTGCCCACGGTTTTGTTGATTGGAGGTTTATGGTACATCACCGTGAAGCGTGCCTCTGCTCAAAGTGGTGCCGGTGGCGGTGCTGGTGGAATCTTTAAGATTGGAAAGAGTAAAGCCAAACTTTTCAACCAGGAAACCGATATCCAGATCAAATTCAAAGACGTTGCCGGATGCGAGGAGTCCAAAGAGGAAATTGTGGAATTCGTGAAGTTCTTGCAAGATCCAATGAAGTACGAAAAACTTGGTGCCAAAATTCCAAGAGGTGCTATTCTCTCTGGGCCTCCAGGTACAGGAAAAACCCTTTTGGCCAAAGCTACTGCAGGTGAGGCTGGAGTACCCTTCTTGTCCGTGTCCGGATCTGAATTCGTGGAGATGTTTGTCGGTGTGGGAGCATCCCGTGTGCGTGACTTGTTTAAAACCGCTAGAGAAATGGCACCCTCGATTATCTTCGTGGATGAAATTGATGCCATTGGAAAAGAGAGAGGCAATGGTCGTATGGGAGGCAACGATGAAAGAGAAAATACATTAAATCAACTTCTTGTTGAAATGGATGGTTTCGAGGACTCGGACCACGTGGTTGTCCTTGCAGGTACAAACCGTGCAGACATCTTAGACAAAGCCTTGTTAAGACCAGGAAGATTCGACAGGCACATTTCCATTGACAGTCCTGACATTGAAGGTAGAAAGGCCATCTTCAAAGTGCACTTATCCAAGCTCACATTGAAATCAGTGGAAGACATCAAAGCCAGTCACAATGATGTTGACTTCAGCAAATACCACCAGTTGATCGACGAGGCTATTGAGAAGCTCGCAGGTAGATTGAGTGCATTGACTCCCGGTTTTGCAGGTGCAGACATTGCCAACTGTTGTAACGAAGGAGCCTTGATCGCTGCTAGAGATGATGCACAATCGGTAGATACTTACCACTTTGAGCAAGCCATCGAGAGAGTTGTTGCCGGGTTGGAGAGAAAATCCAGAATCTTGAGCCCAGAGGAAAAGAAGACTGTTGCATATCACGAAGCAGGACATGCCATCTGCGGATGGTTCTTGGAGCATGCCGATCCCTTGGTTAAGGTTTCGATTATTCCACGTGGCCAAGGTGCTCTTGGATATGCTCAGTACTTGCCGAAAGACCAATACTTGGTCTCAGAGGAACAATTTAAGCATAGGATGATCATGTCTTTGGGAGGCCGTGTTAGCGAGGAATTACATTTCGACTCGGTGACTAGCGGGGCTTCTGATGATTTCAAGAAAATCACCCAAATGGCGCAGTCGATGGTTTTGAAGTTGGGAATGTCCAACAAACTCGGCAGTGTGTATTTTGACAACGGCGACGAAAACGGTGGCTTGAAAGTGCACAACACCTACTCTGAACACACCGCACGCACCATTGACCAGGAAGTCAAGAAATTCATCGACGAGGCCTACGTTGAGTGCAAGAAGCTATTAACTGAAAAGATAGATTTGGTGGATAAAGTGGCCGAGGAGGTTTTCGCAAAGGAGGTTTTAACAAGAGAAGATATGATCCGGCTCGTTGGACCACGTCCTTTCGCAGAGAAGAATGATGCCATAGATAGGTATCTCGAGGGAGGCGATGCATTTAAGGGCAAGCCAAAGGAAAGCACATGATGTCCTACTGCCCCGTTTTTGTAAATAGATAGTCGTAACGAGATAAATTAAAGCTGGTAATGTTTATTAGAGTCTGGAACAGACAGTTTGAGTGTTCTGTCCAATTGAAGTGTTTTCAATTAAAGTGTTCAGTCCACAATGTCTAGCGTAGGTGGAGACCGGATTGTAGATGTGCTGCTGACAGGCGTCTGTATGATTCTGAGTGTTTTTTTCTTTAATGGGCTCTGTTCTGAGTCTGTCCTGCTTTGTTCAGTTCTAGATTCAGGCTCAGAGTCGGAAAAACTAAGACTAGAAACACCATCGCTGAAAAAGTCCGATACATCCGCGTCTGTCTGTTTAGTATAAGACTTTCTGGGAGAAGCTTCAATGTGGTGGGACAATACGTGGTTCCGATAGTCTTCGAAACTGACATCAGTCATGAAAGTGCATCCCAAAATGGGGCACGGAAGGACCTGCCTTCGAGCGGAGCACGACACAGGACTGGCCCGTCTATGGGTTATAAGGCCAGTCTTGGAGAAGAAGAGTTTTTTGCAGGAGCGACCACCTACGGCCATGTCACATACGTAAGGGTCTGACTTTGGGAGTTCCACCTGGAGGGGAAAATGTAAGTTGAGTTTTAAGATGGTGATCTCATCCACAAACGGTGTTTTCTTTTGGGGGGATGCAACGACTGGGTACCCGATTTCTTGGAGCTCTGCTGAATGAGCTTGCAATAGGTGTATGCGATAGGACAGTCTGTTCTCGGCCACCATTCCACAGTCACGAAAGGCACAGGTATATAGGGCTAGTTCAGGCACCTGGTGCCATTCGAGAAGCAGGTTTTGTTCGAACAGGGAATCTATTTGTTCAGTTTCACTTTTTTCGTCTGAGTCGCTTTGTTCATTCAAGTCGCTTTGTTCTTCAGAGTCGCTTTGTTCTTGTTGATCTGGACTCTCATACTGAGAATCGGAGAATTGTTCGTGATCCATACTTTGTTCGTGGACCATGCTTTGTTCACGATAATATGAGTTGGGATCATAAAAGTGAGGGCTTGGTTTGTAATGAGGGCTTGGAGGATGCAAAGTCAAATCTTGACTCAATATGATTCTTTCTCTCTTTGGACTTCCACTGGGTGAGGAATGTACCATGCGGTTTTTCAATGGACTTGAGCCCGCACCTTTAGGCGGAGGTGACTTTAGAAGAGAAACAGGAGAAGAGGTGGATAATGGCAGGTCCGGGAGACTTCCTCGGTCATGTTTATGTTTTTTTGTGGGCGAAGATCCAAGGATCAGAAGATTATCTTCCAAAGCATCTGAATCGGAAGTGACTGCACTGGAGTAGTGGAACCTTCGCTCGGCCTTGAGCTTCTGCTTGAGCTCATGTTTATTCTGGGAAACACTTTTCTGCTGCCGTTTTTGGTGCTGGAGTTGCTTGTCGAAATCATAGTCTCCAGCCCATATGCTGGAGTGGACTCTGACTCCATCGATGACGTTATCGTTACTGCGCAATGACCGTAGATGGCCGTTGTCTCTGGTGATTTTGCCGCTATGAAGATCGATTTCGTCTGACTCCTTTTCGTCGTCTATGGTGGAGAACTTGGCTATGATCTCGTCCCATCGCCGCTTGAATTTGCTGGAGCTCTCGGCCTTGAGTCTGTTGATATCGGTTTCGAAGTTATGTGGGTCAATGGTGTTCTTTCCTAGCAGGAACGCAGGCTGCTCTGCAGCCAGATCCAGTTCGGAAGTATCTTCTATGGAAATCAGCCGCTCGTAGCTGGAACCTAGCGAAGCCCGGGTCAGCATTCTGTGGTGGGGGTAGTAGTATACTCTGTCTTCCTAATCCTAACATCTGCGCAGTCACGTGCGCGCCTGGTCGGCCCTTCTCCAGAGCCGAGTACTTGACGTGAATGGTAGTAGCAATGAGTCAGTGCAGAACCCATAGCAAAGCATATATTAAAGATAGTGGACTGTTTTTGGAAGAGATGATTAAAATCCTATTGAATGGCTGTAAAAAATTCTTGGCTGATCTTTAAGGTGTCTATGTAATTTGTAGTATACTAAGAATGAGCAAATTTCCAGAGAAAGTCTCGCATTGGTTGACTGCTGTTCCCCGGAGTTGACCAATTAAAAATATTCACTATAAAATACTAAATGATAAATTACCTAATAATTGATTGACTCTGTTATAAAATGTTCTAAGCACCTATTTATATTTGGTTGGTTCTGGAGTATCAAGTCACTAGTTGTTGACCGTACTGGTCCGCTTATCGTTTTGGTTCTTCTGCCAACACTTGCGGAAGGTCTCCATCTCTCCAAGACATTTTCTCCAGTCGCCTTTGTCTGCATGACAAAGCTGGAGGGCCAAGTTTTCTTCGTAGCAGCCTGTATTTAAGATCCGCTGGTCCCACTCGTCGGGGGCGTCGTCGTCGTCGATACTTCCGGGCTTAGTTGCAGGGTCCATTGGAGTGTGGAGATGGTTCGCGTCCATCTTCATGCTCGACCGCGCATTAACCTGAACTGTATAAATCTTTTGGAGTAAATCTTTTGGAGTGAATATTGTGGAGCGAATATTGTGGAATAAATCTCATGGTATTAATCTCGTGGTATAATTTTCGTAGCATGCCGTGGTAACATTAAGATCTAAAGTATATTTACAAATGTCCTCAGAAGCCGAACCCGTTCTTGGAGTATGCCATAGGTCTCAAGTCGGGGTGGGGAACCGCGTCGAATATCTCCGTGGTCAACTCCCATGGACAGTTTGGCTCGTGTGTCATCCGGTATCCCTGCCCATCGTCAGCCTCTTTATCATAGGCGGGGTTTTCTGTAATGTGCACCACTCCGCCCTTGTTCCCCGTGGAGTCACAGTAATTAGGGGCACTGAACACCGTGATAAGACGGTGGTTGTGTTCCTCCTCGACTCCGTCCATGCGGACCTCGTGGGATCTCATGACCTTGCGGATTTTGTTATTCAAGCAGAACCTCTCGGTGATATCAGGACCAAACTGGATTCCCAATCCTCTCTTGGAAGGTGAGCGACCGTTTTGCGTTTGGGGGTCCGTCCATAATAGTTCCATGGCAATACCTTCGCGCGATGGCTGCGACGATCCGGAACTTGGGAACCGGTTTATCTTTTTGATATCTTCAAGCGTGACCTTGTCGTTGGAAAACAAGCCTCCATGCATGACCAAATATGATTGGTTGATCAAGGTTGCCAACGGAAGAGCGCCAAAGGATTCCGAAAATGCTTCGAACACCTTCTTGGAGTACTTGGCCTCGCACTCGTCGGTGAACCCATACGTCTTGTTCATGTCGTTAGTCTCGTGGTTTCCTCTGTTGATGTAACAAGACTTAGGATAAAGAATCTTGAGCACATAGAGGTAGAGTGCAACTTCACAAGACCACGAGCCTCTATCCACAAAGTCTCCGTTGAATAAGTAAATATGATCTTCCGACACATGGCCGAACTTGCTGAAGAGGTTCAACACGTCGAAAAACTGTCCGTGGGTATCGCCCACCACGGTAACTTTTTTGCCGTTGGTCAAGAGGATCTCGTCCTCTCTTGCCTCGCTAGCAAGACTGCTGTGGGGCAACATAATCTCCACCATGGACTGCTCATTTCGGAGTATTTGATGTACCTTGGCAATAATAGCAAATACATGTTTTTTAGGCAATTTACCGCCGTCCTTAAACAACTTGATCATGTACTTCAAGTAGTTGTGGTCCAAACCCCCGATAGTCACCTCAACTTCCTGGTCATTCTTCGACGTGGAGATATCCAACTCGGGTCCCTCCCACGACTTCTCCACCAACATGCCCTCGTAGTCCAACGTATAGAGAATGGAGGTCTTGTCGTCCCCAGCAATGGCACGCTCGAAAGCTTCCTTCTTCAAGTAGTTGACACACTGCTTGAGGTTCTCATTGGTGGCCTTGTCTTTGGGCAACTTCTTCAAGATGATCTTGAAGTTGGTTTGTGCCTCTTTATAGTTCAACATGGCCATCAACGACACTCCTTTCCGGTAGTAGGCCTTAGTGAAGTCAGGATCCACCTTGAGAGCAGCATCACAGTCCGCTATCGCCAGCCCATAGCTCTCCATCTTTATGTGGACCTGAGCCCTGTTGGAGTAGAAGATGGGGTTGGACGCATCCAACTCAATAGCTTTGGTGTACGAGTCAATGGCATCCTGGAACTTGTACTCCTTCAAGAATAAATTGCCTTGGTCCTTGTACTTCAAGGCTTCTTGTGCTGACATCTTGCCGAGGGTTTGGTGGGTCACAAAATTTTCTTATGTTCGCGGCCACTACAATATTCGCACAAGCTAGATCTGATAATAGATGACTACAATATCTTCTCTATTCACTCCTTACTTGATCACACATTAATTAAGCATAATGTTTAATTTAATCTGATAATTTTAGAGGTTTTAGATTTTGCAAAAACATTATACATTAAATTTAACATTTGCTAATATTTTAATAGTCAACCGGCTCACCAGAACTTATAGTGCTACGTATTGCAAAACATTCTCTAGTACAGTTGAGTATTTAGTCCACGTGGAACATGACTTGCGTTCCACTTAGGCTTTAATCCGCAAGCCGGACGCGGGCGATCCAATGGCCGTGATCTGGGTAATCTTGCACACTTGTCCCTTGAACTCCGACTTGTATTTGGCTCCCACCAATGGCTCGGTGAACACTTCGTCGCCCTTGTAGATTGGAGTGAACGAAGCACAGCAGATGTCGAACTCGGCATAAGGATCGAAATCAATCTCCACTGCATCTCTGGAAATCGACTCGGACCGCGCCCGGATCTTTTGTGCTTGCTCGGCCTTGGCTCCACTAGGCACAATCGACAAGAGCTCGCCTGCAAAGTACGAGGCACTCGTGTAGTTTTTGTTCTTGAACGACTGCAGCATGGCCACTTGCAAAGAGTTCACGCGGTGGGCGTTCTGGAGTTTGGCCTTGGTGAAGTACGCAGCCAACTCCAAGTTACGCTTGACTTCAGAAGGATCAAGCGAACGACGCTCCAATTCAATCGACAAGCCGAGAATGTACTCTCTGCACAAGGTCAAGATATCGTCACACTTTGCTTCTTGCTCATCGGTTTCCACCGTCAACACAGCAATGGTGTAGATGATAGATCTGAATTCTTGGATGGCTTCAGGCAAGTTGTTGGCACGGAAGTACTTAAAAGCAACACTCAACTTCTCCTCCAAAGTATCGAACCCAATGATGAGTGGTCTGAACTTGGCGGGGTTGTCTTCATCGTTGTGCTCTCTTATGTAGTCCTTCATGGCTGGCAAGTCATCCACTCCTGGCAAGTATAACTTGTTACTGGTGTACACTTCCAAGAAACGGCTTCTCAAAGGCTCAAAGTTCACCACTCCAATCTGCTTGTTCAACAATGTTGCGGCTTGCTCAAAAGCACCTGCGGCCACATAACCAGCAGCGGTCTTATTGTTGCGGAGCCAGTAAGCAATTTCTCCATCGGCACCGTCACTCTTGGTAACCACGGCAGCAGTATCTTGAACAGCTTCGACGAACTCTTCATCCTCGGGGATTTCAAGATCCTCGTCCTCCATGTCCCATCCGCCTTCTTCTTCCTCGTCTTCGTCGTCCAAAACAACATCGTTGAAGTCATCAGCAGCCTTGGTCGAGACATCATTCTGAGAAACATCATCGTTCAAGTCCAAGTTCTCCACATTACCTGTCAACAAAGCGGTCTCAAAGAAAGACATCTTGCTCTCCCGGAGTGGCCAGTTCTTAGCGACTTCGTGTTGTGCAGCAGGCATTGGAGCGGGCTGTTCGATCTCTGGCAACTGCACTTCGGTCTCCGAAATGCCGGCTGCACTCAAAATCTCATTGGCCTTATCTTGCATGCCGTTGGATGCAGCCAAAGTGTAAGCCAATGGGTACATGCCAACCTTCAAGTAAGCCTCGATTCTGGAATCCACATCATTGTTGTACAAACTGTTTTGGACAACGGACGAAGTGTTGGAGCGGGCATTGGCAATCAAGGTCATCTTGCTCAATCTTTCTTGGTCACCCTTGTAGAGGTAAAGGAACGACAACTTGTCAAAGAGCTCCAATTGTTGGTACACTCTCTCCACAACCTCAACGTTACCTTGAAGTAAAGCTTCCTGGCCCAATCTCTCCCAAGTCACAGTCTTCTTCAACTTGTTAGCCTCAACCTCAGCAATCTTCAAATCGCCACACTCCAAAGCCAAGTCGAAACGGGACTCAGGGTCCTGCACAAATTGCAAGGCGATTTCAGGGTAGCCCTTCTTTTGTAAGTAAGCAATGATGTTTTGACCCACCAAGTTAGACGACTGGATGATCCTCAAAACTTCATTAAAGTTGCGGTTCACCAATGACTTCTTGAATCTGTACTCAGTAGGGTCGATTTGAATGATTTCGACCTGTCCTGCACGGCTCAAACAGTACACTTTAGTACCCAGCACCTTTGCAATGTAAAGGGTGTTTTCCAATGTCTTGATAATCCCACTATCACCGTTCAACAAGGTGTACTTGATGTGGTTTAAGGTGGAGTACAACAACACTCCAGTTTCATCCCAAGCAGCACTCTTGACTCTAATGGTCTCGTGCATAGAGGTCACCAACTCCAAGTCCTTGGTTGCGATGGTGATGGTGTGCTTTGCCAATAAGGCCACGTACTGTCCATCAGGAGACCAAGAAACGTACTTGACATTGTTGACGGAGAGTTCGCCCAACTCCTTCTTCTGCTGCACATCGTAGTTGACAACAGAGTGGCCCTTGACCAACAAAACACGGCCACCAACACCGTTCAAAACATCGTTTACCGATGAATCCAACTGAATGCTCTTGGTGACGTTGTTGTTCATGTCCTTCACGTAAAGGGTTTTGGTGGATTTGACAAAACTAGCGAATCTGTTACGAGAAATGAAACTGGCAAAAGTTCCTTCGCCCAGTCTAATATCGGTAGGCTCAATGGCACCAGTGACGTGCTTAGGCAAAGTCACCAAGGCGTACATACCGTTCTCGTCCTCACCATGGGTCACAAGCAACGAGTTGTCAGACTGGTTGTAAGACAAGGTTCTCATAAAGGACCAGGTCTTGCCGATCTTCTTCAAAGACAACATTGGCAAGGAAGGCTCATCTCTTTGGAAGTCGTAGCTCTGCACCTGTTTCTCAGAATTGACGTAGAACAACTTGTTCTGGAAAATGGTGTTGGCAGGTCTCTCGCGCTCTAGCTTGAACACCATCACACCGGAGTCATGGCATGTAGCAAACAAATTGATGGTGGGGTGGCTAGCAATCATCCAGAAGCGGTCATTCTCTCTTCTGAATTGCTTGACGGCCGTTCTTTTGTTGAGATCCCACACTCTGATGGTCTTGTCATCGGAAACAGAGAGGATCAAGTCTTGGTGAGGGTGGAACACGGCACTAAGCACGTTACCGGTATGGCCACGGCAGGTGTCCACCTCCCAAGCCTTGGTTTCGCTCATTCTCCACAACTTAACGAGACGGTCGTCTGCAGCAGAAACAATCAAAGGCAAGGTGGGGTGGAAAGCGGCCCAGTTGACACCCTTGTCGTGGCCCTCCAACACGTACTTAACAATAGCATTAACATTGCCGAAAATGTCTTGTTGAGGCAATTGCTTTCTCTGCAACTGATCCTCAAACGATCTGGCAGAAGAGGTAGGAGCCGAGTGTTTCTTTCTTAACCCAGTAATATCCCAAACACGAACCGTCTGATCCAAGGAAGCAGACACAATCAAATCCTCTGAAGGGTGGAATTGGGACAGCATCACATAGTGGTTGTGGCCGGTCAAACAAGCAATCTCCTGTCTGTTCTGCCAGTTCCAAATGCGGATGGTTTGGTCATCGGAACAAGACAAAATCCATGGCAATTCATGGTGGAACGAAACACTTCTCAAATAGTCCAAGTGGCCGTTCAAAGTAAAGATACACTTTCTGGTGTTGAGCGACCAAACCTTAATGGAGTAATCATCGGACCCAGACACAAAAAGCGGCTGCGTAGGGTGGAACGATACACATCTCACGGGGCCCTCGTGGTCCTCGAATCGGTCGATCAACGTGCCCATGCGGTAGTCCCAAAGCTGGATGGTGGACGAGTGTAAGGCAACAAGTACCCACGGCCTTTTGGGATGAAAGGCAACGCCCTTAGCCCGCGAGGACTTGGATTCAAATTTAGTGAGCATCTTCATCTTTCGTGGTGGGCTGATGAAGAAATCCTGAACTGGGGACGAGTGTTGTTGGAATTTTCGAGGTCGAGGTGGCTAGTTTGACCTCCGTACACCATGGCCTCAAGGGACAAGTGGTGCTTTTTCGCGCGTAGCAGAAAATTACTGTGGTGTATGCAGGTCCACAGTCCCCTGTCTACGGTGCCCATGTCACCTGTTCAGTCTGTTCAGTCTGTTTATCCATATAATTCGTTCAGTCTGTTTATCTATATAGTCTATCCAGTATGCATCATTACAGTCAGTCTAAAAACAGTTATAGAATTTCGTATTAAAATATCACTCTACATATAAAAAAACTGTAAGCTTGGCTTAACTAAATTACTTTCTGTCAACTATTAATTGTTACTGTACTCTGTTCATTCAGTCTAGTTTCTTGTCTCTGGTATTCTAGCAAGTAATTTGCAGTGACTCAGCGACTTCTATTTCAGGCACAAGCCATCTATGTAGCAAAAGCAAATGCGCCTCCGGCAATAGCAAGAAGGACCGTTACTGCCCCAACGAGCCCAGAGTACTCATTAATAGTGGCGCCCGATTGCGAGGTGGACTCGGTGGTGGCAGTCTCCTTGGAGTTCTGAACAAACCCTCCGGTGTATGCGATCTCACTGGTGGTGGAGGTGGTGGTGGTCTTGGCAGCATCTGCAACAGGGTTGTTTCCCCCCTTCGTCTTAGACTTTGTTGCAATGGACGTGGTCTTGGACGACCCGGACCCATGCACAACGGCAGAGGTTTCCACTGAAGGTTCTTCGTCGTTGTCAGGGTCAAGCCCAGAGGCATCCGAAGAACCCAACCATGTCTTCTCCTTAGTCAAGTACACATTATTCTCGTCACCTTCGGTGGAGTTGTACAAGAACGCATGGTACTCGGAAGACGTGTCGCCAGTGTATGAGGAAGGCACTTTGTAGGCTTCGACGGTGACGTTCTTAACGTAGGCGAAGTAGTAGCCGTACTTCTTGATATCATCTGCATTCCAGTCGATCTCTCCTCCAGCCCATTCAATCGTACCGAGGCCGTTTAAGGTCGATCCTCCGGGCCACAAGGAAAATTGCACCCGCGAGGGCGTCGAAGGGTAGTCGTAACGGTCAGTGGTGGAATTCCAAGTATCGTCCCGTTTCAAAGTACGCACAAGTTCTCCGTCAATCAGCCACTGGATAGTATCTTCCTTCCAGTCCATCTCGTAGTAATGCCAGTTCTGGTTGGTATCAGATGTAGACGAGTTGGCGGTGTTAGTATAGTTCAAAATACCAAGCGAGTAGTAGTTGGACTGTGGGTTGGTCAAGTTGAAACCCAAAGACTCGAAATCAATCTCGTCCTTCACATCCGAGTATGTAATCATGGCCGTAATGACACCTCTGCCATGCGACGTCTTAATGGAAGCTCCGACCTTTCCAAACCACAAGTACTTGGTCGACGAAACAACTGTACCGGTGGAATGGTTGGGCATTTGCAACAAAAGTGCATCATCGTTGGTGTCTAAGTATCCGGTGTACACCCAGTCGGCCTCGGAGGCGTTTCCCAAGTAATCCGTTTGTTTAAGAACATTATCTGCATTCTTGAACGACTCCTTAAACGAGCCCATCCGGGGCTGAGGCATACAAGCAGTCAAGTTGAAGGAGTACCGAGGGTCACAGCCTCCCAAACAGTAGGAGCCCGTACCACACATTCCGTACTGCGAACAACATGGCGAGCTCTTGGGACACTTGGCCGTGGCGTTACAGTAGATGGGGTTCCAGTCACTTGAAGCTGCTGCACAGCTGGTTAAGAACACCCCTAGAGAGAGGAGAAATACCAGCAAAGATTTCATGTGAAAGATGCAAAGGGGTTTCTCTGGCTAGATATAGCGGTGTATGCTAGTAGCAGACTTTGAGTGAGCTTATAGCAGGGTATATTATTGGGGTAGGTAGGTGTAAAAAGAGAGGGTAGTTTTTAGTTGTGGTGTATCGGGTGAGAAATAAAAGAAAGGTTACGTTCTGGATCGAAAATTTGATGCACGTCTCGAACAAGCGGCTCGGTTGAGGAAGCCTTGTGTGCCGGCGCGAACCTTGTGCTTTTCGCCCCTTTGGGCGTAATTGGGTATACGCCTTGTCTTAATTCTAAACATGGCGCGCCCACATGCACTCCTGGATGTGCCTTGAGGTTTCTTTTTTTAACCATGATTTCTTGATCCCATTATTTAGCCCGATATTTTTAGCTTAAGGTTTCAGAAACATATCGTAGATGTTGGGCTGATACATGGACGGTTGGTTGTAGATGAGGTCGTCCTCAACGTTATTTGCTTGGGGCCTGGATTGGGGTCTGAAAAGTGGCTGTGTCTGAGCACGGTTGATGCCTTGGTTGTCGCCATGGCTTGGGCTTTGGTTCATCCCTTGATTGCCAGAGAAATGGCTTGGAATTTGGCTTTGTATAGAGCTCTGCGACGGTCTTTTAGGGGGTAATTGTGGGGCCCCCTGTGGATTGCTGTACGCAGGCTCCCCAAAACGATGTTGGTCTGATAAGTCGCCTGTATGTATCGGCCCGCCTTGCGCATTGGGCTGAGCACTGTTGTAAGCTGACTCCACGCCCTGCAGCCACGAGTACCCCGAGCCCCCTGTACTGTCCATGCGAAGGGAGGCCATGGACCTGGTGAGGTCGCCTTTTTGAATTTCTTTCACAACTGCGTTGCGGAGATTATTTGAAAACGTAACGAGACGTTGATAAAATTCCGTACCTTTTTGCAACCCCACCGAGTACTTCTTCCAAGTATCGTAGAACTCATTGATCCGGGCCTTCTGCTCTTCCACAAGGCTTTGTTTGAATGAGGACGACTCGCGTATTTTCTTGACCTCGGGGTCCATCACCAATTGCTCCCACGCTTGCCTGACCTCATTCATTGACAGTTTCTGCTTTTCAATCACTTCATCGAGGGCCCTCAGGTACACTTCGAACTTCTTCAACTCGTCTGGGAAAATAATGGTCTTGATCTCGTTGGTGGACTTGACCTTACTGTTGAGCAACAAAATGTCCGAGATGTCATCATTATGAATCTCCGCCTTGAGCTTGTCCACTACTTTCTGCTTCTTGGCCTTTTGGCTGTTGATATCGTAGATCAAATCTTCGAGGTGCTTGATCCTAGACTCCACCGAACTAGGCAGTTGTGTGGAAAAGTCATCAATATCTAATAAGCTAATCTCGGGCTCGGAGTTTTGCGGTTGCTGACTCCCGGAAGCCTGGAACAAATTAGCAAATTCTTGTGATCTTGGTCCCTTACAAAGGATTTGGTAGAGCCCAGAGTTGTCTGAGTTGACCAATGCAAAGAGCTTGGTATCTGAACTGGCAGCATCATACATGGACTTCTTGAGTTTGATGAGATCTTCTCTGAATCGTTCGTGAGATACATTCGTAGGCGCAGAATTGAGTTCTTGCTCACACCCTTTGATGTTCTGGAAGATATCCTGCCTTTGTTGTTCGATCAAACTCAAATTGCGTTGCACCTGGGGAGAAGCTTGAGAGATCTCCGTAACTTTTTGTATCAACAGCGAATCCGAGAAAACCTCCGGCTGCGAAGTAGATTTTACCACGTACTGGCCTTGGTATAGCTCTTTGATACTCACCAATGCTTTTGGAAGGTTCAAGAATTCCATGGCAGATGCGAGTTCCTCATTGGAAACATCAAAGGCATCCAACTCACTGCGGAGCAATTGCGACTTCTCTTCGGAATAGTAGCTCAAGAGCTCATGGATATTGATGGGAACCACGTTCTTCAAGAAATTGTTGTAGTGATAGTCGTTGATCTGAGAAAACGCCTCGTTCTGGCCAATTGCAATGGTCTTGGCACTATCCATTGGCTTTGGCTCGGCAATCACCACCGTTGAAGGTACCATATCATGGTAGATCAAATCATTATCCTTGGACAAGTCCTTCAACTTGATTTCCAAGGCATCCTTTTGGAATTTATAGTTATCCAATATTTCATAGACGTTTTCCAACTGAGACTTAGAGATGGTCTTCAACAAAGCTGGGGGAATATCGTTGATGATTTCAGACGATTTGGTCAAGTATGCAATAGCCTCGCCATACTTACTTGTAGCTTCTAGGTGTAAGCCCTGGAAATAGTAGCTCATGGAGCTATAGTATAAAGACTTGAAGTGGAAATTGGAAATCCAATGATGGTCCAAGTCGGACTGCACTCTGGAGGACTCGGGGGCCTCCCTGCGAGACTCGTCACTGCTCTCGTCACCCGTGTCAAACCCCAAAATGTCGTCTTCAAGAGAAGTGTCAGTAATAGCAAAAGTAGAGCTCTTATTGATTCCAGTTGCACCTTCAGCCGTCAAAAGATGCTTCGTGGCATTGTAGCATTGCTGGTAATGTTTGGCAGTGGAAGAGCAAAGCTTGGCGATTAAGGAGTTCTTTTTCTGTTCCAAGTCTCCGTCAATAACCTTCAAATTGAACATTTCTTGGCTCTGGGCCAAACACAACTGCACCAAAAACCTCGTGGTTGATGGCTTCAAGTCGCTCGACGGCCCGTGCAAGAAGTTATCCCCAAGAAACTGGAACACTCCTGCAGCCTGTTGCATCAACTGTAATGACGCCTTGAAGTCGGAATCATCGTCGGATTTTCTGGAGGCAGAGTATTTCAAGGCTGAAGCATTCGTTAACGTAGCCCCTAAATTGAAGAGAACACTCGCTTTTTCAAAGGGTAAGGCATACTGCTGATGGTCAGAATCAGGCAGAAATGCATCAGCCCAAGAAAAGGTGATGGCCTTGCGCTTGTTGACCTTCAGCATTGGGATCCGCAAGTCCAAGATCTCCAATTGACTGTAGTACAGAAAGTACGCCTTGACGGCCTTGTCGTCGCCACTGAGCCCACTGAGATCCTGCCTCAGCTTGTTGAACTTGGCGAGATCATCCTGGAACTCCTGCGTATTTCCATACACTGATAGTAGGTATTTTTTGATGGGCTTGACCCAGCTGATTGGCTCCGTGGCTTTGAGGGGGACCGAGATGATGGTGGTGATCATGGTTGCTGTAGTACTCCACAGTCTCTTATCGGAGTGTCACTTGAGGAGGGTTCGCGTTACTGCAGACAGCTCAATGACTGCAAATGCTCCACTGGATTCATAATCAAGATCCATTCCATTGAGTTAATTTTGAATAATCTTATTGAAAGCAATATTAAAAGCACGAGGTTCATTTTAATATATGAGAAGTATCCTTTTTTTTTGAACTCATACCTTTTTTTTGGACTCATACCTTATTTTCATAACCCCAACTGTCTCAATGGATTGAGCTGTATACCTCTGTTAGACTCGATAGACAAGGCTCGACTATTTTTCGAGAATCCTTTACAAAAAAAAAAGTTTCATTTCATTTAAATCGTTTTATTTATATTTATTATATGAGAATGGTGCTAAAAACGATTCCAGTTCTTCTTTGTATAGTGTTCAGTTATATACAGTCAGGAGAGGGTTACTATTTTACCTCACCACTAGACCCAAGTACCAATCTTAGTGGTGCTCTAATAAACATATTATTGAAAAAAAATCTATAAAATTGAGCTTGGATGTTTAAGTCTACTTTATGTGTTCTAAAAAAGACCATCATAAGATGTCATACCGGTATTGTGAGAGTTTGGTTCACCACGTCAAAAGACCCTCGTCTTCTATTGTTAACGCACGTCCTCTTTCCAAAAGTTATTCAAGTACCTTATAAATAACCTACAATTCTGGCTTACTACATTCATCAACATGTGGATATAATCAACTAAATACTTGGCGTAAACTGTATAATCCAGTACATACAGTCATTTACTTCATTCTTTCTCATATAGCTTCATACGCCAATGTACACTTTCTAGCTCATGTACCTATTTACTATCAATTTTTTTTTTGCCATTGTGGCTTCATGCCCCACCGTATATATTCTATACCTTACTGATACCTTACAAATACTTTCCACCACCTACACCCAACTGTCATATAATCATGACTGTAACACTTTCCTAGCTTCATACCTCTCTTTCATCATATACTGTTAATTTCTTTAGTACCATACCGTCTTATACTTCTCTCTCTAAACTTTAGTCTTTACTGAAACTAACATTGAACTACTGACTAAAAATCCCCATCCTTCTACCATACACATGATCATTCTATCTTGCTTATTGTTCATGCATCGTGTTCTAATTAGAGGATCCACATAAACTGTAACTACTCTAGACAATACTGGACATACGAGGTATATTGGGCTGCTAGATTCTAGTACTTAGTTACTGGTCACTAGTGTATCTAACATAGACAGTGCTATTCAATACAGGATACCTAAATAGCTAGATACATTGAACATTACTGCTATACTAGACTATATTACATCTTTTAAGAGATTTTCTTGATACACTTAAACACTTGTCTGAAACACTTGTAGTTGATACGATAGTCGTTGATAGTGTGGTGTAATTTAAAGGTGAAAATAGGGTAGTGAACAATTGAATAGATTAAATATGTGTACATGGGTAATCTATGATTCTCCAGTGTTATCAAGGTAACCACCTTCCTTGCAAAGAGAATAGAACTCACTCTCTGGATTCTTAAGAAGATTGGCCGGGCTGTCGAACTCCTTCACCTCGCCTCGCTCCAACACTAGCACTTGGTCACTGTCCATGATAGTATCTAGTCTGTGGGCAATGGTCAAGATGGTTCTGTCCTTGAACTGGGCTCTGATTGTCTCTTGAATCACCTTATCGGTTTGCACATCAACCGCAGCCGTGGCTTCATCCAAAACCAATACCTTGGACTCTTTCAACAAAGCTCTAGCCAAGCACATCAATTGCTTTTGGCCAGAAGAAAGGTTCGAGCCTCCCTCAAAGACCTTGGCATTAAGACCAACTTGCGGCTTTACGGGCTCTTCCGAATTCTTATTGGAATCGGGCTTGGCCTCCGTCTTCATAGACTCCACATGTGTTTTCAAGTGTGCCATTTCAAGCACCTTCCATAACTTCTCATCGGGGTATTGGTCAAATGGATCCAAATTCTGACGAATCGTACCCTCGAAAGCATGGGCATCTTGAGGAATGATATTGAGCTGGCTCCGCAAATCGAAAAGTCCAAGTTTACTTGTGTTGACTTGGTCAATATCAATCTGGCCACTCGTAGGTTCAATGAGCCTAAATAATGCAAGGGTCAATGAACTCTTTCCTGCTCCCGTTCGTCCAACAATACCGATCTTTTCTGCAGGCTTGATATCCAAGTTGATGTTCTTCAACACGGGGTCCAAGTTCTCTCTGTATCTGGTGGAGTAGTCTTTGAACTGGATAGCTCCAGTAGAAGGCCAGGATTCTGCAGGCCTATTGTCCTCGATAATCAAAGGAGCTTCCGAGGGGAGGTTTCCATATTCAATAAGACGCTCAATACTCACAGCCTTGGCCTCGACCTCTGCCCACAATCTAATGATAGCATTTAAAGTGCTCGTGGAGCTGAACACATAAGACATAAGGAAACCCACCATGGCTGGGCTGGGGCATCTGTCCAAGTGGATACTGAACAAAATAAGTAACGTGGCCGAAAGCACAATGATGGCTGCAATCGATTGCAACCGCATGGAAAGCCATCTGTTTGCACTCTGAATGGTCCAGTCGATTTTTGTGACTGTATCAACCTTTGCTCTATTCGAGTGAAGAAATCTATCTTTCTCTCCAAAAGCACGGATGGTTTCAACTCCATTAATCGATTCTTGTAAATGAGAAAACACGGGACTTCTCAGAGCTGACTTCAACCGCTTGAGCTCTCTAGAAGTAGGAACAAATCTGTTTCTGAAGTAGTTGTAAAGATAAACCAAGCAAACAATGATCACCAACATAAAAGGCAAATTGTATATGACAATGAAAAGTCTCATGACACACTCAATCACGAACGAAGCAAACTGTGTCAAGTTCCAAAGCACTTGCTGGTCAAGAACAGAAATATCGTCCGAAAACCGGTTCAAGATCCGTCCAATAGGAGTGGTGTCGAAAAATGACATGGGAGACCTCAACACCGACATGGCCATTTTGTCATGGAAGTAGCTAGAGCTTCGGACCGCACTAAACGTCCAAACAATGTATGCACTGGCAAAGGTCAAGAAGCCACCAGCAATTCCCGTGAAGGCATAGAAAAGCAAGTAGAATGTGGGGTTCAAATTATAACCTGCTTGCAAGTTTCTTTCGGACCAAGACTTCAACACCCAGCTTCCAAAGATATTCATAGCCACCACTGCCCAGAAGAAGAGTAACCAAATGGCCATGTAGATCCAGTTGCAGGCTTTTATGAACTCGAGATACACACTCAACTTGACATGACCCTTTTCTTTTTTCTCCTTGTTTTCATTAGTGTTCTGTCTGTTGTGGTACTCATCTTCAAACACATAACTGTGACCAAAAGAAGTAACACTCTGTCCGCCAATAGTGTTATGCGTTGCAATTCTGGCCAAATTCACATCGCCAAGATCTTCAACGACGCCCATAGTAACGTGAGTGTGGGGTTCGAAGACATTGATTTTGTTCTCATCTGCAGACTCGATGGACACAGTCTCCTCCACTTCATCATCGCTCTCAAGGGACTCGGCTTCTTCGTCCTCGTCTTTGGTGAACTCCTTCATCAAGTCAAAGATCCGGCCTTTATGCTCTATTAAGTCAGCATAGTTTCCTCTTTCCACGATGGTCTTCTGCTCCAAAACAACTATTTCATGTGCCAACGGCAACACTCTCATGGAATTAGTAGCAAGAATCAAGGTTTTGGAAGCCAAGAGTCCACTGGAACTCAAAACGTGCTTCGTGATCTTCTTCCCCACATGGGCATCAACAGCAGATAAAATATCGTCAAGCAAGTAAACATCGGCCTTGGAGTATAATGCCCGGGCCAAAGAAACTCTTGCTTTTTGACCACCAGAAAGCGAAATTCCCTTTTCTCCAACAAGTGTGGCGTCGCCATGAGGCAACACTTCGAAGTCGCTGGTCAACTGACATGCCTCAACAGTCTTTTCATAAAATGCCTTATCGTATTTTTTGCCAAACAAAATATTTTCCCGAATGGAACTATTCAAAACACATGGGCTTTGAGCACAGTAAGCGATCTTCCCATTCACCTTGATGGACGAATTGGTCTTGTCGGAAAGAGGAATTTCTCCAATGAGTGACTTAAGAAGCGTAGACTTTCCTGTACCCACTCTGCCCACGATGCAAGTGAGCTGGCCCTTCTTGGCAACAAAGTTTATGTTTTTCAAAGCCACATTCAGCTCATCCACTTCATGAAGCTCTGACTTCTTCGACGACCAAACCAATGTGGCATTTTCAACGGTAACACTGGGGTCATTCAAGCGCAAAGGTGTGTTTGTTCTCTGGACCATATCTTCATCAATTTCCTCCAAAACGAAAAACTTGGACATTCTGGCCAATGCAACACGTGCTTCGGCAAGACTGGAGAAAATTGAAGGAAGCATGGCAATAGGAGCAGCCAAAAGATCAAAAAGCGACAAAGCTGGGAAAATCACCGAAGGTACAAGAGTCTTCTTTGATACCATGGCATAGAACGAGTACACTGCGCATGAAACAACAAATGGAATAGAGCCCCATAAGAACGAAGAGCCTGCATTAAAGATACCCATTTTCTGAGTCATCACCAACTCTTTCTTGTTTCTGACTTCATCAAGTCTTTTGAGCATGGGGGTTTCCCAGGAGTAGAGTTTGACACTCTTCATGGCATTGAGAATTTCACTGGTCAATCTGGTTCTCTCATCCTTAAGTTCCATTTGTCTATTGTAAAGAGCGTGGATTGCCGTACTTATAAGCGTACTGAGAGGCACAAGAACCAGGGCAGTAGCAAGACCAGCCCACATGGCATTGCCAAGAAGCTTGTAGAGCGCAGCAAGAGTAATGGCCAATCGCAATACCACAGTAAGCGCATCCGAGCAATTCTCGATACTGACGGAAATGTCCCCCACATCCACCGAGACATGGTTGACAATATCACCAGTGGACTTCTCCTTCTTTCCCTCGGGAGAGAGTTTTAAAGCCTTTTCGTAAATCAAGCAGGTTAATGCAGACTTGATACTGAAGGAACATTTGAAGAACACCTGGAAAGCCTGGTTGAAGCAGATATATCTGACCACCGAGCACAAGTATAAGCCAAGAGCAATGGAGATTCCCAGAATCACGGGAGGCCGTTGCTGAATATCTTCAGTTATGCTGGTGGATTCGTCAATGAAGATGATGAACTTTTGAAGTAAAAATGGAGAGAGTGTGGTGCATGTAATATCAGCCACCTCGCCCCAAAAGGCTTTGAAGATAATAACCTTGTAGACTCTGAAAAGGGCGTAGAAGATGGAAGGTTGGATCATACGGTCTTTGTCCGTCACGTGAGCCTTGTTTCTGATTCTTCTGTCTCTCCACCAGGCAGCACGTTTCAATTCGTAGGCCCAACTCTCGCGAAACTCAGCAATTGTATGTTCACTTTGCAAGTCGATGGAAGTATTGGGCACCTCAGGCACCTCAATAGTGCCGTTCTTATAGACGCGGCCCAAAATGGGTTCCAACCACCTGAACGATATGGCAGCAGGAAGGTTATGGATGGTAGAGGCATCCCATTCGTTTAAGTCAAAGTACTCCTGGAGCTCAACAGAAGGGGTATAGAAGTAAGCTTCCATAGTGTAGAGTGCCACCGAGTTCAACCCAAGAAGTATCTCCACCGTATAAGCAAGAGAGAAAGTGCTCTTATCGTCAAACCCAGAAAAGACCTTATGAGGAGACAAGTAGTCCAGGGCCACAATGACAAGCCATAGAATGGCGGAAAACAACCAATAGGCAATCAACGAAGCATGACCCACGATGGAACGTGTGGTTTCAATATAGTGCAACGGGAGAATGACCATGGAGCATATCACGAACAGCGAAAACAAGCACGCTAGCAAGGCATGGTTTCTGGAGGAGATATTCAACACCATCAAAATAACATATAAGAGGGCCTGGATCAAGGCCGAGTTGAGGCGGATGAAGTGGAATGCCCCCACGCTCCGAATACTCCATGCGGAACCAAACGAGTACTTGATATGAAACGTACCAAAGTAGTTTCGAAAAAGAATGGCAAAAGTCTGGTATGCTGCAAGCAAGCCCGCCACCACCTGGAACACAAATAGCACTGATGATAGAAAGCAAGGGTTTATATAGTTTTCATAGGGGTTATAGAGGGGATGTCTTAGTGACTCCATTAGCCCACAGGCTCGACTGCTATGTTCTAGCAGCACTAGATTGGACGACATCTATGTGTGGATTTTGATTGACTTTTCTCTAGAGTCTGAAGAAAAAAAAATAACTGGAATTGAGCCTAGTTATATATACTGGTAACCCATGGGAATGTACACCCATATATAGACGAAAAAGTACGCACCACATCGGATGCACGACATCGGATGCATGCCGCTTATCTGGATGAGGACCTGTACCAACAAGCTGTCGTAGAAAGCTGCAGGCAGCACCCCGCCAAAGCAGTCCGCCTTCCTCTAAATTTAAACCATTCTATTCTCCCACTTTTTCTAACAAAAAAAAAAACATTTGACTCCAGCTTTTTAAACTTTAACTCTTAAACTATTAAACTCTAAAACAGCTGTATACATTCTGGAACCCAACTACAACAAATTACATCTATGTTCCAGACAATGCTATGAGCTATGCTATGAGCTCTACATACTGTGACAGAATGTGATGCAAGGATGCTCCTTCCTGATACCTAAAAAATTTACGAAGCTTATTAGAAGCGGAGTGTGCTGCAGGTTTAGTGGCGAAGGGCCTGGTCGCGTGTCAAGTGTGTCAAGTGTGTCAAAACTGCACACCATGACTCATCCGAAGTGGGGCAAGGTCTGGTTTAGAAGAGGCCGTGCGAACGTAAGGCCTCGCGCAGCATGCACTGAGCTTATCTGAATATCTAAATCGGCCAAAGCAGACTGGGTAGAAGTTACTTTGAGTTCATTAATTGATCTATACAATCATCCAAATTCATTAAGGGTATAATGATTCGGGCAGAATGAGTCTGGCAGAATGAGTCTGGCAGACGGAGTTAGGGAGAATTAGTCATGCAGAATGAGTCTGGGAGAAATCGGTGTTCAATGGTGAATAGGGGCGCCTCTTTCTGACATGTGCTGGTCTGCGCAAGTGTGAGTCAGGTGTTGCATTCTGGGTCCTTGATGTGGATCTCAGGCTCTGCGACTTGTCACATTATGAGCTTCAGACCCCCGAAAAAAGCCACAATTTTTTTAAAAAAAAAGATGTCATTGAATCTGCTTATCCATGCCTTAATCCAATTAAATTATTTTTATCCAATCCATTTATTTCAATCCCGGTGGTTTTCTCAATGTATCTTGAATTACTGTTTTGTTCGGTCACTTTCTAAGTGTCACTCACTCACTCACTCACTGATCTCTGCCTCTAATAAGCAGATGAAGTAATTTAAAAAATACAAAAGTCTTAGCATATAGTATTAGGAAGAAATTGTACATTCAAGAGGTGTTTTTTAAACTCCAATTATTTTTATGTAAGGTCTATAAAAATAACCTACGGTCTCCATCCCTCAATAGTCGAGATATCATACGAGTCTACCTTTTTCTGCAATAAAACATTAAAACGTCTTTTAACAATAACTTCGGCACTGCTCTACTATAAACTGTGCTATACCGACTAGTACATTCTCTACTGCATGACTACTGATGGAGAGGAATGATACAGAGTTAGTGTTCAGCACTACTATAAGTAATAGCATGGAGTACTGGTTAAAGTAACTTCTGAGGTACTTCAAGAATTCGGTGCTAATTTTTGAAACCAGTACTTTCTTAGATCTTACTATAAGTACACTATTTGGTTTGGACTACAGATGATTGTAGTTGATCAGTCTTGTACTTCACTCTATTATCTGAATTGTTGATAGTATTTAAGAAAATTCTAGTATATACAAATCTTTCAAGAGAAGGTAGGTAAAACTTAAACAGTCTGAGCCAATGGTAAGAAAATGAAAAGAGGGCATGGTTTATTGGTGTCTTGGTTTTGGTTCCGGTATGGTTAGTACACCCATAGGAATAAAATCTTGCCATATTCGGTCACCTCATGGGATATGAGTGCACACAGGTACAGAATCTATATGCTAGTCTGATTTGTACGACAAGTTTTATGAAGTAGCTCCCACTTCCTCCATCAATACATTGTAATAGGTACTTGATGTGGAACATCTAGCTATATTCTAGACTCAGATAACAACTTTGTAATCATACAATTCTTACCGTGGTTTTATCAGCAGTTTTATTAATCTGCGGTGATATTGTAAATAGTGTCACTCCCACTTACAGTCAGTCAATAGAACAAAAAACAGGTAAGTATTTTTGACAATATAGTTTAAATCTCACATTAAGAATCTTCTGATTGCAGCTTTATTTCCAGGTATAAACACATTTGCAATTTGAATCAGTCAGTCTCTCTCTCTCTCTCATTGTCCAACAAAAAATAAAAAACTTTATAAAATTATTAAAACCCCTTTCAATTATAGAACATTCTTCAATTCATCTATAAATTTTTGTTTCCCTGCTGCCTGGGATTTGATATGATCAACTGTACGTGGGTCCAGGTGGCTGTTGCAACCAGTTGTATCGCGCACCACAAGTGATTTACCCTATCCTATAGAAGATGGCACCAGTAACTGACCAACTGTTCGAAATTTCCAGAACAAAAACAGACTCAAAAAATATTTGTCTAATTGCTAAGTATATACACTCTTTATATAAACGGAACTGTAATTATTTGTGCTGTGACTTCATGTATTAGGTGAAGTTTATACCAATGTACATTAGTGTCTCACTCACTCTCACTCTCTCCCACTCTCACTCTCTCTCCCCACTCTCACTCTCTCTCCCCACTCTCACTCTCTCTCCCCACTCTCATTCACTTCTCACTCCCACAATAGAGCTACAATACATCATATAATAAAACCTTATTCAAGAAATAATGTGAATTCTATTAATGATATCAGGATTCAATGCTCATTTTATTAATCTAGAGTAAAAGTCAAATCTATTGTACCTTCCTTTGTCTCTGTCTCTCTCTCTCTCTCTCAGTATCTCAGTCTACCTTATCTCTCACTGCCTCACTGTCTCACTGTCTCAGTGTCTCACTCTCCACTCACTCTAGTGCGATGTCTGCAGCCTCACCATAGTATGCATGGTGATAAGCTGGATCTACAAGTAGCCACGGAAATCTGCAACGACTTGTCCCGACTAATCCCCATCGGCACTCTCTTTTTCTACGGTGTGCCTGCATCCGGCTTCTCGCTAGCCAATACCTCTGTGGGCCACTCCAAGTGGTTCTGGCTCGATGCTCACTTCCTAAGCCTGGTATACGGTGCATCACTACATCCATCGCTCAAGGCCTTGGTGCACTTGGTCAATTGCCGCTTCTTATCTGCTGTCTATAAGGCTAGCTCCTTCAAGTCTTTGACCGTGTGGAAAATAAGGGTATACGCTGTTCCTCTGGATATACAAGGGTTTCGCTTTCTTAGACTGTGGAGAAACAGAAGGTTCCGTAATGCTACGACCCTCGCCAGGAATATCAAGACAAATATGCTATTGTTGTTGAGCTATTTAGACTTTTCCTGCCAAACTTGGAGGGCAGATTTCTTTGCAAGCGCCGGGGGACTGAACAAACTTGTCTTGGTACCTTTTACCAGTGCTCATAACACTGAGATACCGTCCAATCTCCACTTTCACATGAAGAGATGGGTCAACCTGCTGCTGTCTCTTAGGGAAACTGCTCCTATTTTGAATCTTGACCAGGTGTTACAGTCTGTGTATAACCGGATTGAAACTCCAGACCTTTCGGCCTTCACCAAATGCAGTAGCTCGAACGACCCTTTGAGCCCTGAACTGATAATTCGTGATCTTCTAGACGAAAAAAGGCCTTCCATACTATATGACTGTGGACTCATAACCGAACTATATCATTTCCAGCTCGAATCATTGTGCAAAATGTATGAGAAAGAGTCTTTTACGTCGCGGGACCATGTGCCGAACTTTGTGAAGTTATCATCTCCCCTTGGCCATACTTTCTACTATGACACAATCACAGGTGAAATTTTCAAAGAGGCTGAGCTCATGGCTAATCCCCGGGGTGGCATACTAGCTGAAAATATGGGTTTGGGTAAGACCTTGGTGTGTTTGGCGTTGGTGTGCTTGACCAAACATGAACATTCCTGCATTCCAGATAACCTTCTTCTTTATGAAGACAATTTTAATAAGGGGACATTTCCCCGGTCATTGTTTGAAATTGCCAAAAGAACAGTGCTCGAAACCGTTTTCTGGAAGCAGCACGAGCAGCATCTTCCCCCAACCATCGTGGAGAATCTCACAAATTCCCCTGCAACATTTGCAGTCTATGAAGATACTCAACCCGAACGGTCTCGTGCTGGTCGCCAGACTAAGACTCGGGTCCGGACCCTTCATTTGTGCAGTACCACCCTAGTGGTTGTACCGGAGAATATCATCCACCAATGGATAGGAGAAATGGAAAAACATCTCCATGATGAGTCACTCAAGAAGCTTTACATTTTCTCCAAGAATGATACTCAACTCGAGTCAAAATACTCTGTGTTTAGAAACTTTCTCCCCACTGATATACCGCACTTGCTTTCATACGATTTGATCCTACTCAGCTCAAACCAGTTCTCCAAATTAAGTTCAGATCCAGATAACATTCTCATGAGTGTATATTGGAAACGGCTTATTATAGATGAAGGCCATTCGTTGAATTCCCGGGCTTCGAACCTCTCTCTATTGTGCAAGAGTCTCTACGCAGAACGACGGTGGGCAGTGAGTGGAACCCCAACTTCTGGCCTCACCAATTTACAAATGGAAGATGATGCTTTTCTGGAACAGGAAATTCTTGGCTCGGATGAGTCACATCCTAGAAAAAAAAGGAAGTATGTTGTCAAAAGCAAGTTCAATTCCAAAGAAGATTTGAGGAAATTGGGCAACTTGGTCACTAGCTATTTTCAGGTCGAGCCGTTTGCAAGCCAACCAGCACTATGGAACAAGGCCATCGTCAAGGACTTGGTATCTCCCAACCAGTTTGCTGCTCTGCACAGTCTCCAGAAAATACTCAACAACTTGATGGTGCGTCACAGCCAACCGCAGGTGGAAAAGGATATAAACCTCCCACCACTCCATCATGAGGCAGTTTTTCTCGAGCCTTCTTACCACAACAAATTGGCCATCAACCTATTCACGTCTGTTTTGGCCGTGAATGCCGTGACCTCCGAAAGAGTGGGGTCTGATTATATGTTTGATGCTTCCAATAGAAAGCAGTTGCGATCTTTGGTCACCAACCTACAACTCTCTACATTCTATTGGACGGGATTCAAGGTTGGTGATGTCAAATCTCTTTTGAATGTGGCCACAGAGTACCTCAATAAGGAAACAGAAAAGAAGGATAGTTTATTGGAGGATGGTGACAGAGCAATATTGCAGAAGTCGATCCGCGTGGCTGAGATTGCCTTGAAAAACCCAAGGTGGAGAATAGCTGCATCCATCCACGAGATGCAGTACCTCGTCAAGAACCTACCCCAGCAATTTTCAGACAGCTATGCCATTGAGACACTCGGCGAAAACGGCATTTATGGGGGGCCTCAGTTGGTGGCTGCCCAAAGGTTCTTTTTTAAAAACAGGTTCAAGGACACTGCAGGCATGACTGACATATTGGGTCAAGAATCACGGCAGTTCTGGAAGCACTACTGGCAGGACTTCGAGAAGAAACACTCGGAAAAGCTTTCGAAGAAATCAAAGGCCGTTGAATCTGCAAAGCTTTCTGCCCTGTATAAAGAGCAAGGCGAGCACATTATTTTGGAGGATTTCAAGACGAAAAAGACCATACAGAATTCCAACTTGGCTAGTGCCCAACCAACAGATCTTAGAAAGGCACAGATTGTGAGCACTGCACTGGCAAAACTCAGCTATCTCATATGCAAATTGTTTGATGGCCAAGCAAACGGCACCAAGTCCATTGTGTTCTTTGACTTCGAGGACCATGCGTATTTCCTAACAGAAGCCTTGGATATTCTAGGCATGGGGTACTTGCTCTATGCGACGTTCATTGGCTCCAAAACAAGAGCAGAGAACTTGGAGGCGTTTTCATCCCGTGAGGCTGGCCCTAATAGAGGAATATGTTTGATTATGGACATCAAGCTTGCATCTCATGGGTTGAACATTATCGCAGCCACCACGGTGTATTTTATCAATCCTGTTTGGCAAAGGTCAATTGAAGCACAAGCCATCAAGAGAGCACATCGAATTGGCCAAACAAAGGAAGTGTATGTCGAGACGTTGATCTTGAAGGGTACGTTGGAGGAGGAGATCTATCGCAAGCGACAGGATGGCACCTCAGACCTGTCGAATGTGGACTCGTCCAATAAACACGTGATTGACGATGTGGGTATCCAATCGTTTGTTCTTAAACACAACTTCCTTCCATTTGAGAGAACTGATAGAGGTGATGGAGATGATGAATACTGTCCGTTCGTGATGCAGGAAGACCAAGGGCCTGGCGCTCCTCCCGAATCCGACGATGGCTTTGCTCTTCCTAGTCATTCCAAAGAGAGTATTATCTCTGGCACTTCCACGTATACCCAGTGGAAAATGCACCTTTTTACACCAGAGAGCTTGCAAAAGATCAGTGAAAACGATGCAAAGAGACACTCGTCAAACTGAGTCTGATCAAAACTAAGACTGACTAAAACCAAGACTGATCAAAACTAAGATTGAGTCAAGACTAATAGTCACGGACTATGATGTCACCTCCGGTGGAACAGCTCACCACTATATTGGAGTAAGGATGAAAGTCTAGGTCCACAAGTGCCTTTTCATGGCCCACGAACTTGGACACCATTCTTTGCGTGGCACTGCTCCAAAGAATAAGAGCCCCATCCTCCGAGCCCAGCCCAATGTATACATCGTCTCTAGAGAACCGCACCTTGCTAGCATACTGAGTGGCGTTTCCAGTTGCACCTTCATACGAAAGCCCCTTCCGGGAAATTCCTTCAGGTACTGATTTCTTGGCACTGCTGGTGTATACCATGCCGTCCATGGCCTTGGTGACTACCATAGACTCGTCTGAGCTGAGGTCTAGACCGGTCACTCCCTCGGTCTGCCCACTATATGCCCATATCAAATTTCCTGTGGATAAATCATAGGCCTGGATATTGGGATCCACCCCAGATACATATGCCATGGTCCCATCCCGGTTTATGTCACAGCTGATCAATGGGTTTGGGGTATATACAGTCTGCACAGCATTTTTCTCCCGGTCGTCCCAAACTCGAAGGCTTCCGTCGTCGCCTACACTGATATAAGTGCCGTTTTCGCTGGCTGCACTGTCATTGACGGCCAAGTCGTGGCCCACGCCTTTCCTGGTTTTTTGGCCTGTTTCCAGGTCCCAAAACGCAACCGTGGAGTCTGCAGACGTGGAGAAAACCGTGCTTTGGAACTTCCACGTGACTGAAGTTACTCCGGATTTGTGGCCTGCGAGAACCCCATAGTTGGGTGTTTCTTCTTCGTGGGTAGGAAGACTCCATAGGAGAATGTGCCGGTCGACTCCAGATGTGACTATACTTTGGCCGTCAGGGCTGAATTTGCTTGAGAGCGTTGCACCTTCATGACCCGTAAGAGCGATTGAGTCGCTATAGAGCTTGAATTTCAGCTCATTATTATTTTTACTGTTTCCAGCCTGACGAACTAACGACATGGAGGTTTAGATTGTTGATGGCATCGCATACAAACTATGTGGTGTACGGGTGTTGTGTATTTGGTGGGGTGGGGTGGGCTCGGGCTCAGGCTCGAGCTCATACTACATGGTAGATGCTCTTTACAACTTTATGATGGGTGCTCTTCACGGCTATACTATGGCTAGTTCTCTACACAACTATATCATGGTGGGTGCTGCTAATGTATTTAGGCAAGATACTCGAAAGTGTCTCCCTCCCGACGCGCTATGTACTCCTTGTCTAACAAGTACTCGATGGACCTCTTGAAATCAATGAGCTTGGCCTTGAATCGAGATTGCGCCTGAAGTAGCACTTCATTGACCAAATCATTATGCTTCATTGTTTTTCTTGCCTTCATTATTCTCACTATGCTTGCGGTAAGGTAGTTCTTCCGTGACTCTTCGATCTCCCGCGACGTCTCGTCCTCCTCCTGTTTCTGCTCGTTTCGGATGGAGCTGACAAAGTTCACCTTCAATTTTTTGGATTTGTACTCGGAGACAATGGTGTACTGCGTCTGGGGGTTTTTGGAGTTTTCCGGCCCAGGTGGATTTTGCTCAATCAATTTGAACTTGACAAATGGTAGGAGATGTGCGTCCAACACATGCTGTGCAACACCCACCGTGTCCAAGAGTTGTGCATAGCTGAGCGTAGTTTGATCATTAAACGCCAACAAAGTAATCAACTGCACATTCGAAACAGTGAAGATGAAAGGAGGTTTGCCTTTGCGTGATAAATTAGCCTTCACTTCGTTTTTCCCGTGGTTCCAGAGCCATTGCAAGTTTCTTCCGCTATGTTTCTTGCTGTATTCTTGCAGAACAACATCTAAGGTCTGCTGCAAATCCGCTGGGAGCTTCAAACTGTAATCGTCACTATGGACAAATGGCCACATGCTTTGGGCTAAGATCAATGGGTTGAAGTCTCCAAGTGAACCATCGTAGCCAAAGATATCTCGTACTCTTATCTTGAGATCCTCGGACGATTTCATGTCTTGGAACATTTTGGTGATCTTTGAGGTGAACTCCAACGAGTTTCCCTCCTGCAACTTCTGTAAAATACCCTCCTCCAAGTCATCGGATTTGGTGTTGCTGTTGATCAATCTCTTGGCCAATAAACGCCTGTAATGGTTTTCAAACACATCTTTATCTTCAATATATTTCAAAACAAGCACCAAGTTGTCTGCTGTCATGTTCTCAATGTCAGCCTCCTTGCTTGTTGCTTTCAAAAAGCCATCGGCATATCTCGCAAGTAACTCCGGACTTTTGCTAAGTGATTTGGCTGTGGGTGTAGCAATCACGTTTATGTTGACGAAATGACGGCAAGCGCTGTCCAATGCTTTGATGAATAGTGGGTCTTTCTTGAAAGACGTGAAGACAACTTCGTTGAATTTTTGGTATATCAGAATAAGCGTGTGGATGTATTGCTTTGGATTGATTGCATTGATGCCGGCTCTCTTGACGGGTTTATCAGACATTGCTTTATCGTCAATGGACTCGGATGCAGCCTTGAGATCTTTGATTGCTTGTGCTGCCTCAAGCTTTATGAAGTTGCCCAAGCTGTCGGCCAATGCTTGTAAGGTACTTGGCACCTTGGATAACAACTTGTACATTCTCAGGATGTGAGCCACTTCATTTTCCTCCAATAGTTTCAAGAACTGATCGTACATGTCTTGCGCATGGTCCTTGATCAATACATTATGCATGGTGTCCAATAAGTATCTCTTGCTTCTCTCTTCAAGATAGTTGTTGGACCTCGAGATCTCCTCAGCCAATCTGTTCTCACACTTTATCATGTAATCCACCACGCTGTGTTGAGATAAGAATTCCTTGCTCTCTTTCTTGTAATACTCTGCGGTCTTCTCGATGAAGTACACCTCAAAACACGTGGCGTATATGACCATGTTGGGTTTCTTCAAGTCATTGGCGTCGATTCCCAAGTACACCATGGACTTGACAGCCACGGAAATCACGTTTGTATCCACAATCTCGTTATTGCGCTGTCTCTCGATCAACTCGAAAATCTCCTCTCTGATTTGCTTGGCGTTCAAGTCGAACATGTGGTTTTTCCACTGGAGCAATGCCAACGTGTTGACATCAAAAATATCTCTGCGTCCATCGGATCTCTCCTTTTGAACCCAGTATCTGTTCATGTAGTCGAACACATTGTTCAAGTAGCCAGCTCCAATAGTGAAACGTTTCCACTTGCGCACGTAGAACTCCAAGAACAGCTCGCCTGGCTCCGCATGCAATTTCCTGATGAAGTTCACCAAGTACTCCTCCAACTTGTAGTAGATCTCTGCGCCGGTAAGGGAGTAAGTGGTCTTCTCGTTGCCGGTACGGCTAGAGATGATGTTGCTGTTTCTGGACTTGTTAGTGCAATAATTGTACACGGCTGTGTAGCAATTCATATACATCTTGGACGTCACGCCCTGGTCGCCTTGTGCACCCAAGATAAACTCAAGGCCGGGCTCGATGAACTTCCACGTGGCATCTAAGTCTCCAGCAATGGGCAAGGTCGGAGGTGCAGACATTGCAATGGGCTTCTGACAAGGGAGATCGGGGATTTTAGCCTTGGGGCGCCGAGTTCTATGGATGTATGGGTGGGGTTTGGGGCCGATAGCGTAGGTACTCTAGTCAGCCTTGGGGGAGGTGATGGGTAGAAACTTCAAAGAATTGGGGGGAAGGTGTTCTTGTGAATCTAGAAGAAATTCAGGGAATGGTAGGATGTGAAGGGCACGATGGAAGCTCTGTGGTTGGGTCTTGTAATGCTTACACAATAGAGCGTAGGGGCGAGCTCAATCTGTGGTGAGTTTTTTGGAGTGCGGGTGTATGCAGTAGCACCAGAAGCCGTAAGTGGAAGGTCAATATAAGGTCCAAAAGAAGCGATAGGATTTTGGAAGGGAAAAAAAGTTTTAGGCTCTTATTAGTTTATTTGGGCTTTGAAGAAGAGAAATTACGGTATAGAATTGAAATTTATTTTTGAAGTGGCTCAATCTCTTGCCGTGGGCGACTTTTCATCCCAGTATTGTAATAGAATCGTTTGCATGGCCAGATTCAGTCCATGGGTTATGCGAGAATGCAATATTTTTTTTTTTTTTGACACCCAAAATATTTCTTCTCGGAAATATTAAAAACGACTGTGCAATCACCAAATGCCACATCTGTTCATAAAGAGATCAAACAGGCCAAAAAATGCATGTGGGTGCTGTCTTAAGCACAACAATCACTATGTAGTTTTAGTCCTTTCCTGCTAGTCACGTATCAGTCTCTCGTAAACCGCAGGACTATCAGTCAGGACTATTAATCAGACGGATTGAACTATTAATCAGACCCAGTTAAACTGTAAGATCTAATTAAGAGTCACGCATAGTCAACTATCAGTCAGACATAGTCACACCCGTCAACTATTAGTCAGAATAGTCAAATCCGTCAACAATCACTTTACCCGACAGCTACCCGAGTCAGACTAATCCGACCGGGGACCTATGCTTACTCGGTCCACCACCCTCAAGATGGAGATGGTAAAGGTTAACACCCAGAGGCAGAGCACTAACAACAAGAACGAGGCCAAAGCTTTCTGGCGTCGGCAGAGAAAGTTCACCGTAGGATAGTGTTTGGTAAGAGACCCCAATTCGTCCGGGTCTCGCTTGCACACCCACTGCTCGTCGTAGAGCGAGTCGAACGTCAACGACATGTTTGCAGAAGAGCACATGATGAGGAGAAGATCCAACATAATCAACTTCATCTTGCCAAGAGGGTTCCGCAACCCCAATGGCTTGCCTGAGTATTCATCGTACGCAATATAGATGATGTAGACAATTGCAAAACTCTGCACCACTATGGCGAAGATGGTACTGGGCTGTTGCTCAATGGAGGTATCATCGTACTTCCTTCGCAGGTAGAGGTAAATTGAGGCAGCTAGTGCCAATGCACAGGCCGAAAAGATCAAAATAAGAACTCTTAGTAGCAAGGGAACCAAAGGGTTCTGTACAAAGATGCGGCGGAGCGTAGGAAGCATATCCTTACGTTTCTCGTCCAGCATCCAGTAACCAGCCTTGCTTCTATGGCGAGGATCATCATCCACTCCCGCCGTTCTACGGGAGAAAATCCTTCTCCATGAACCCTTGTTGTTTTCAAGCACAGGGATGTTTTCACCGTATCCAAGAAACGCATTGCGTAGCCTTTCATCACCTCCCCAAGGCTCACTATAATCTGGGTGTTCACTAAAGGACTCATCCTTTGAAAACCTGCTGGGGGCAAACTCCGATGGCATCTGTATGGTGTTGAGGAGATTGGCCCAGTTGTTGTTGATGGTCTTGATAAACGGGTCGTTTGTGAAGGAGACATACTCCTGGTCCCTATCATCCTTGCTTGCCTGAGACTTGATGGCCGGAGCAATTTCCGTCTGGCTATTGTTGACATTGGAGTTTTTTAGCTGCTCCTTGTAGTGGGCCAGCGAGAGTTTGTCGAGAACGTAATTGGGAACCACTTTTGGGTTCAAAGAGTACGACAGAAGCTGGGATTTCTTGAACGGGTTGATGGGCACGAAGTTGCCGGACTCATCCACCATGGAGTTGCCGGAGTATTCAGGCGGACATGTTTTCTCGCCCTTTTCAATCATGGTTGTTTTAAAGTCAGAGTGCTGGTGTGGGTGACGTTAGTGGATGAGAGCCTTTGTGTAGATAGTGATGTAGTTATGGGTCTACAGGCAGGAGCGGAGTGTTTTTCCAGAAGCTACTTTGAGAACGTGGCTTAGACCTGGCCCGAAATTTATATATATGATTTTGAAAGCAGGGGTTTCGAATGGACTAATCAGTCTTGGTAATGAACTAAATTCCACGTTACTGGTTTCGTCTGGGTTCCTTTGGCTAGTGTCCCTTCTCGGCTTGCTCTTGCTCGCACCGGCTGCGCAAGGTAAAAACAGGCGAATGCTGAGCGAGAACGAAAACGAAGCGCAGCTTAGAACTGTCAATCACCAAGTCACTGAATAAATAAATAAACAGCAGTAATAATAGAGCAAAAAAAAAAATGATAACAATGCCTTTACGTAATCATATTATATTATTTTACATTATTTTATATATAGTATAAATAATGTATGATACTGCAATTTCTTGGTCTTATTAGTGTACCGTTGTTTTTACCTTGTAGGTGCTGGCTGCCAGGATGCAACTCGCCTAATCGGTCCCATATCGCGTCCTGCACACCTCACTACTGCCCCAACCGGAGGTTGCTCCCATCGAGCCTGTGTATTCCCGCCCTCCACTACAATACGGGCATGTCTCTACAGTTTTTCTTGCATAGGAGTCCAGGTACTGCCTTTCGGCTCAATACTAGACTTGGGCTCCGAAATCCCCTGCCTTGGACTTATCCTGGTGCTCTTTTCTACTCCACTTCGCCTCCTGCCCATGATAATGCCGCCATCCATTCAGACAATCAGTTGAAGAAGGTGGCGCTCCATGGTAAAAACAACAAGTTCGACCCCAATTCCGTTTTTATTCTTAGCGTGCCAATCACCACCCAACGTTCGTTTATATACTGTCATCATAAGACTTCGCTCTTGAGTGGCAAACAGCTTCAGAGGGTGCCGTGGCTTGTGAAATCAGAGGCCAAGTTGGTCGAGTACGCCACCAAGGGATGGAACAAACTAGTGGCTTCCGATATGACCATCAACAAGAAGATCGTCCATTTCATCACTCGCTTGCTTGGCACCATACCTTACGATGAAAGCTCTCTACGCTCGTTTCCTAGTAAAAGCACCATGGTGCGGGAGATCCACGAAAACGATAACGATTCGCTTCCCCGGGCCGTGATGACTGCGGATATCCAAAATGAAGAGATCAAAGTTAGTCAGCTTAAGGCTATTCCGGTGTACCATCCGCAATTTCAGAAACCGGAGGCCATCTTAACCCAAATGCGTCATTTTCAAAAGGCGCTGATCCCTTACCATAGGAAATGGGCCATTCTTTGTGCAATTGGAATCCCCATTACTTTACCAGTGGCCCTTGTGCCGGTGGCCCCCAACGTGCCTGGATTCTACTTGGCCTATAGATTGTACTGCCATATCCAGGCTTTACGAGGCGCGAAGAATTTGGGGCATTTGATAGATGCCAAGACTCCTGAATCGGGTGAGAATGCGGGGGCTGACGCTAGCAGCCTTGTCTTCCAGGGCATTGAAGACTTGGACTCGCCCTACCTTCCCTTTAAAGAAGCTTCTACGCAGGAAGCCTTGGTAGTTAACTCCGAATCTATCGACAATATCGTCGAGATCACGGGACTAAAAGAGGTGAAAGAGGATTTACTTAGGGCTTACAAGCAAGAGGAAAAGAGACTTTCGAAGAAAGAGAACTCTCTGGACCCAGATGCATCATGAGTGTCAAATCAATCCAACCCATATATATAAATCTAGTTACATGTATAAATAGCATATGCCCCATAGACTCAATCACATTGGATGCCAGTGTAGCTTCATCCACGCCAGGGCAGTTACGTAGCTAGGGCTTTGGCCGCGCTAGCGTGGCCCTATCACGTGTGTGCGAAAAGCAGTCACGCCACGAAGGATTTTTTTTGCCTCGACACGCAAGCGAGATTGTTATATATTTCGCGAGCGCTCGCTCTCGTTTTACACTTTTGTTTTATCAACTACATTATTTACTATGAGAAATAAGTGGAGAAAAAAGAGAGTTAGAAGACTTAAGAGAAAGAGACGGAAGGTTAGAGCTAGATCCAAGTAATCGGACTGTGGATCGCTTTAGCTTGAGCTCATTCATATGATCGTCCGATCCATTTGAATTCGACCGCTCTTGACTGTCCGTATATAGAAAATACATGCTCCGGTATGATCAACTGTTTGATGTAGCTCACAAATCCACGAGAGCTCAATAGCTTCCTACGAACGTTTAAGAGTCTAAGTCTATGAACGTTAAGTTGAAATTTACAAACCTTGGTTTGACTGTCTTCTGTTCCCCTCCCGTTGATTTGAGGACCAAGCGTGACCCCCGTTGCGCTGACAATTTTTTTTTCCCGCACCATCTGACGTGCGCGGAAAGTGGCTCATGTACATGGAGAGAGCCTTTTTTTGGGTGCAAAAAGTATCCGCAAATCCAATGCCACTGAATCATTAGCTCTAGCCATGGAAGTAGACGAATCAAGACAACAGCCATACCCTGCTAAGGTGTTGCCTGTACCATTTCGCTCAAACCATCCCCACTCCGTATCCGTTGACAATTTCAAGCCTTCCTTTCGCAATGACAAACAGACCATGACTCTCCCCATAGTGGTGAACCAGAACCGGGACAAAGGCAAGGTGGTGGGTACACACTGTGATACAAACAAACCCAGTCTTTTGTTCAAGGACTCGGTGGAAGTGGATCTTGCCTCCAAAAGCTTTTCCAAGACCACTCCTTATGGCAAGGAAAACTCCCCTCCGGTTGTTCCTGGTGAGCACCACCATATTGGGGACAAGACAAGCTATTCGCAGACCAACGCAAGCGATGGCCGAGATACCCGGAATGTATTTCCCCGAGGCCTGTCTTCGGTCAATGTATTGAATGAAGCCACGTCAGCCAATTCTGGCCCCAACATGGCCTCTGTGGACTCCATGACATGCAATAACACTCCCAACCCTTTTGGTGCGGTTCGCAGCAGTGAGCCTCTTCGTCCACCCAAGCCCACGAGCCCTTACAAGCAGCCCCTGCGGAAGTACCCTTCTCTTTTCCAAGACCAGTTTACCCAATTCATGGAAGACCGCATGGTGCAGTTCCGGCCATCCTCGTCTCAGAACAATATCGAGACCTCCCTCTATGGTGACCATCCGTACCAGGCCAGCGGAGACTCTCGCGATTGTATTGCCATGAGAACGTGGAATAATGGGCGAGGCAATGTGCTGAGGCTGGCTTTACCGCAGACACCAGTAGTTTCGGAAGTGCGGCGCAATGTGCGAGAAAGTCCAGTGAACGAAAGTAATAGTTCATTTTTGCCTCGGGGTATGACTGGGCCAAGCCTCAGTGAGCCTGCGCATTCGGCCATGGCTTACACTCCTCAAGCCGTTCCTCTTGAGGATGCTAAATTTTCCCTGCCTGCTGTGAAGGCCGCAGGATGTATATGTATGCCTTGGAACTTCTGAAGACACGTCCCCCATCGTCAGAGGCAAGGCCATACCATTGCTACGCGTTTATCTTAAGGTTTATCTTTTATTGCGGCACGAAATAAATTCTAATGGTTCTTTTCTGTATGCTAGCTTACTCGGAAGCTTCAGCGAAACGCTCTGCAATCTTGGTCAAAACATTGCTGAAGTTCTTGCGGCCTGCTTCTTCACCTTCCAGTGGTTCGAAGAATTTAGCACTAGACACGCTGTATTTAACGTCGCTGGTGGCCTCGGCCAACTTGGACCAGAGAGCTCCGTTGGAGACTGCCTTTTGGGCCTCGTCGTGGTAAGCAACGAACACGCGCATCATGTCGTAAGTCTTCCAGATTGGACAGAACTGGTCGTAAGTCGAGTATCCGTTCTGTTGCAAGAAATCTTCCTTGATCAACGTGGCAACATCCAAGACAATCTTGTCAGAGTCGGACAAGGCAGACTTACCAACCAATTGCACCACCTGCTCCAACTCTTCGGCGTTGGTCAAGATCTCCTTGATTTTGGTTCTCAAGGATGGGAAATCAGGGAAGTGCTTGTCGTAGTATCCAGACAAAACATTGGTGTACTTGGAGTAAGAGATACCAGTGTTGACGGATGGGAAATGCTTACGCTGAGCCAACTTCTTGTCCAAACCCCAAAATACTTGGGTAATACCCAATGTGGATGTGGTCACAGGGTCAGAGAAATCACCTCCGGCTGGGGACACAGCGGCAACAATGGACACGGATCCGACTCTGTCTGGAGAACCCAAGGCAGTAGCCTTACCGGCACGCTCGTAGAAAGAAGCCAACTTGGCACCCAAGTAAGCTGGGAAACCTTGATCGGCAGGCATTTCACCCAAACGACCAGAAATTTCTCTCAAAGCCTCAGCCCAACGAGAAGAAGAGTCAGCAATCATCGAAACGTGCTTACCTTGATCACGGAAGTATTCAGCGATGGTAATACCAGTGTAAATGGAAGCTTCTCTGGCAGCCACAGGCATGTTAGAAGTGTTAGCAACCAAAGTAGTACGCTTCATGATAGGCTCCTTACGGCCAGAAACCTCGGTGAAAAGCTCAGGGAATTCCATCAAGACTTCAGCCATCTCATTACCACGCTCACCACATCCAACGTAAGTAATGATGTCAGAGTTGGAGAACTTGGACAAAGCTTGCGAGATCACAGTCTTACCACATCCGAAAGCACCAGGAATACAAGTAGTACCACCCTGAACACATGGGAACAAAGAATCCAAGACACGTTGACCAGTCAACAAAGGGTAGTCGGCAGTCAATCTTTCTGCGACAGGTCTAGGAACTCTCACAGGCCATGTGTGCATCATGGAGTAAGAGTGCTTCTTGCCCTCAAACTCCACCTCTAACACAGTGTCATCAACAGAGTATGAGCCCTTCTCGGCAATGGAGGTGATAGTACCTCTAGCACGAGGAGGCAACAAGATCTTGTGGTCGTCCAACAAGGAGTTTTCATAGATGGATCCAAAGATATCACCACCGGTAATGTGATCTCCAACCTTCAAAGAAGCAGGGTTGAAGTCGTATTGGGTCTGTCTGTTCAAGCAAGGAACGTCAATACCCCTTGGGATATAGATTGACTTGGACTCCTCCTTAATGGCTTTCAAAGGTCTCTGAATACCATCGTAAATGTTCTCCATCAAGCCTGGACCCAACTCCACCGACAATGGCTTTCCTGTTCTCAAGACTGGGTCTCCAACAGTGACACCGGCGGTTTCTTCATAGACCTGGATGGTGGCCTTGTCAGCGTTGATACGAATGACCTCACCAACCAAGTTGGCATGGCCAACCTTGACCAATTCGTACATAGCACATCCAATCATGTTTTCAGCCACCACAACGGGACCGGAGACAGAGAAAATCTGTCCGTAGTTGGACTCTGGAGTGTCATCCAATGAGAGACGCTTGACTTCCTGACGAGCGTTTTCTAAAGCACCGGCCTGGAGAGATGTTAGTATTTGTAAAGCTAAAGAATTTGACCCGGATTGGGCGAATTGGCGTGAAATATGGGGGTGAACATACCATTTTTTAGATGATTTAAAAGTGATTTCCAAGGGTGGTGGGTTATCGTTAAACAATCGTGGTGAGGGTCGTGCGAAACGGAATTAGTCGCAGGCGGCGTTGACCGAATAGGAAGGAGGATAAGATAAACGTGCTACTCATGCTAGGCTGCAAAACTGATGTTCCCTTATTAGTGATTTTGCCGAGGTTAAAGCAAAATGATAAAGATAAATATATATATATATATATATATATTTGTCGTTGTGAGTATTTGGTTATGGTTTTTTGTCTATGTTTTTGTTCTTGAGATCAGTTCCTGTCCGAGGCTTTTAGATTGCGTAGTCCACAGTTTGGCCATGGGTCTTCTAGTTTGAACCAGAAACATTCTATGGGTGTGGAAAAAAAGTTGGTAGAGTGTAGGAGTTTTTTTGAATCTATGAATGTTACTTTTGAAGTGAAATATGCAAGAACGTATTTTTAGGGGTGCTCTCCATTTTGGTCTCCTTTGGTCTTTCCTCGCAAATACTGTGAAAGCTTCATGTTCGCAGCTACCGTAATGCCCTACCCAGCACCTCACTTACTGTTTCGCCTACTGCCTTACATCATATAACCAGCCAAAGGATGATACTACTAAAAGAACTACTAGAAAAATTAGTAGAGAATTACAAGAAAAGTGCCAGAGCAATAGTAGAGTAACTGGGTGAGGGAAGTCTTGAGTAATACTGGAGGTATCTTGGTTACATGCACTCAAGAGCCACATCCAAGTTATCTATTAATGACGAAAGCAGCAAAGTAAGAAGTAATAGACTGGGAAATGATCAAGTAGCTCATAGTCAGTACATCCTAAAAACAGAAGCAGTCAGATGAGAAGTAAAAAAGGCACTAGGGGAATCTGTCCAATAGAGTAGTACTAGTATACTATAGTAAAAGACTGTTACATTGTATGTATAGTGGTACTAGTAGTGATTAATAGTAGCAATAAAATAGTAGTAACAATAAAATAGTATTATAGTACATCATATTTATGGTCGTCAGTAGTGGTAAAGTAGTGGTAAATAGTGCTAAGTTTATATACTCTAGTATGGATTATTACATATTAATAGGTAGTGTAGTAATCACACCGTGATGTCTATAGCTTTGGCTCCAACTTCTTAGCTCTATCTAAGGCAATGTCACACATGGCGTTGAAGGCCTCGACTCTCTCGGATCGAATATCCCTACGACTGATGCGGGCACGCATATTGTCCATGATAGAGTCACGAGAACGGCCGTTGACGAAAACAACGTAGCGAAGCCCCGGGAAAGCCTTCTCGTAGCGAGCATTCAAATCCGCCAACTTCTGGGCTTCTTCCTCGCTTCCTGCCAACGACTTCTGCTCTGAAGTAGAGTGCGATGATAGCTTATCTTTGGAAGGTCCCAAGCGAGGATGGGCTGAGATGATTTTGGACACGTCATCAGAAACTGAGCCTTTGGCATGCTCTTCCTCAAGGTACTTGAGTAACTCTTTTCTAGCCTCCTCGATGAACTGTGGGTAGCTCTGGTACTGTGTGCGGAAGACTCGTGCCAATAGAAGATCAGCTAGAACCGAGCACGGCTCGAACAAGTGATCCAAGAGCTCGATTTTTTGGTGCTTCTCGAGTCCCGATATGGTCTGAGGCGCTGGCAATTGGTAGGAGCTCATGGCAATTAAGAAGAGACAGGCAGGTGGGGAAGAGTTGGGAGTGCACACATTTCTTGCGATAAGATAAATCGGATCTCTCCGAGTCCAAGCTGCCACCTCTACTCGCACTTCACCACAGTACAGTACTACAGTCCTACTACAGTACTACTACACTACAATACCACATCACTACTATACCACATCACTACTATATTCTGATACTAGGCACTACACTATACTCGACTACTCTGATCTACCACTATACCATTTTAAAACACTGCACTAAAGTTTTACACTATCAAAAATAGAGTTGTTTATTTTCTATGTGCTTTTACACTCTACTACTAGACACTACTAGACACTAATACCAAACACTACTATATACTGCAATCATATTTTACTGGAGAGATTAGCATCACTTTCATTAGGGAAATAATGCTTTTCGGGATTTTTCTAGAAGCTGACAGTCTTGTTGAGGTTTTGCTGTCTGGAGCTTCCTTCAAAAAGTGTACTTTTAAGGAAATCATTCCGATTTTGTTTCTGTTCTCTCCTGTCACAAGTAAACATTTGGATCTGAACTCTTGGTCTTAAATACACTACCACAGTATTACAGTACTTCTTTGCCACAGAACTACAGGACCTTTTCACTCTAGGGTACTTCACTCTAATCCACTACTACACCACTTTTCTTCTCTTTCATCTGGTCTACTTATGACTAACTTCTCGTACAATTCTACTGGTATTTTGAGAGGGGCCATGGAAGTATTAATAAAGTACAGAAGTAAAATGGTAATTGCAGTAAAATTCAGAATGACCAGTATATACATTGGTTATCTCATGCACTATAACGTGTACTAGAGTAGGCACAGATTCTAGCTAGCAGTCTCCATAGAGTGAACTTGGTCTAATCCTACAATCTCAGTATACTATACCCTTCACAATATCGACCACTTGAAACCATGAATTCCAACAGTTCGAAAGAAGCTAATATCTTTCGTGAAGTGCACCACTATATAAACTCATAATGGAAGTTATAATGGTATTTAGGAGATAAGCTCTATCAGTCTGCATAGTACTAGTAGTAATGTACACTTATGCAGAAAGCCTAAGTGTGTGTGTCTACGGAGGTCACGTATCCTATGCAATTAATCGGTGGAATTGTAGAGACACTAGGTAAAGTGTTGCTGCTCACGCAATCTCTTGGTCTCTCTCTTGGTCTGCGCACCTTGCTGTGCGATCAAAGGATGTCTCCATCCCTTGACGTATGTAAATAAGACGTTGGCCAAGTGGTCCAAGTCGGTGATGCCCAAGTCAGCGAAGGTCTTGGCCGATGGGTCAATGTGCTGGTGGATCAAGTGTCTCTGCACTTGGTCAGGGTTGGTCTGCTTCCAGTAGAGATACTGTTTGAGTTGTGCAACAAGTTTGGCCAACTCCAAAGGCACCTGGTAGTCGGCGAAGCTGTAGGAGATGGGACCCACCTGCGAAAAGTCCTGCGTGATACCATGGATCATCTTTCTGATCTCCAAGAACGTCAACTTCTCGGGCCCGTACAACTCGTAGGTCTGGCCCACGGTGGAGTCGTCAAAGCCGATCTTCTCCAATGCCTTGGCCACATCAAGCACGTGTACGGGGTAGATCTCCTTGGCGTTTCTGTTGGGCGTCCACATCTTCAACTTGGGGCCCAAGTAGTTCAACAAGTTGTCCTCACGTCCGTACATGGGTGCAGGTCTGACGATGGTGGAGTCGGGCAAAATGTCTCTAACCACCTGCTCCGAGATTCCCTTGGTGGCATAATACACGGAATCTGAGGAAGGGTTGGCGTTGTAACTGGATACGTACACATATCTTGAGTTGCCAGCCTCCTTCACAGCTTTGGTGATTCTTTCGGTGATACCAATGTTGACATCGGCCATGGAAAAGTTCTTGGTGGTGTAGTCGGCTCCAATACAGTTGAACACAATGTCCGAGTGCTCCACGGATTCGGCAATGGACTCCAAGTTTCTGGGGTCAAACTCCACGAAGTTGACCACTCCCAAGTCACCAGTCACCTTCAAAAATCTCTTTTTCAACTCATCTCTAAAAGGCACCACGACATTGGTTCCGTGTCTGGCCAATTTGGAAGTCAAGTAACGGCCCAAAAAGCCTGAGGCACCGAAGACGGTGGCAGTGAAGCCGGTTCTGGAGGAACGGCCACCGGCACCGACAGCAACGTTGACTTTTCCGTTTCTGGTGATGTTGACGTCGGACTCTAACACCGAGGTGTAGAGGGATCTGGCCCTGAGAGGTCTCTCGAGAGTCTTTCTCAACATTAGATGGGGGAGGTTTGTATGGGCTTGAAGGTTGGAGGGTAAACTTTTACTGAGAGCGCGCTGCATATGGGCATGAGTGACAAAATGTGGGCTCTGGTTGGTTGAAAAGCCGGTAGATGCACGACACCCTAGTGCCAAGTACCACGGCCTCCCGAGTCACGGACTAGACTAAGAGGGCAGGGCCATCAAATTCAAATTAAATTATACATTGGTCGTCGTTTAGTACACCTTCTTGTCGTGCGGATCACCTCCACCTCGCATCCAAGTGCGCATGTGAATTGATGAGGGAACCTTGGGCCCATATTGCATGGCGAGCTTCAGGGTCCCCCATATTTTTAAGAATGGCAAGAGGCTTCTCAAATAACAAGAAATGTGCTGAAATCATAAGAAGTAGTCCGGGGTTTTTCTAGTCACCGTAGGTTCACCTGGTCTCACCGAAGGGTCGTATTGCAAAAATTGTCTTTGATGACTCTCGTCGACCTCCATGATGGCAGCTTGGTTACCACACCTGTAGCAGTAGTTAGGGGCACTGAAAATGGTCACCACACTTTCCTGGTGAGACCACGAGAAGCCCTCCATGACAAGCTGATGCGCACGTGCAATGAGACTCAAGTCATTCGTGTGGTTGAATTGTTCCGAGATATCCTGGCCAAAAGTGAAACCAGCACCTCTTGGAGAGATACCCCAGCCGCCTCTATCATCTGGATCAGACCACAATAAGTCACACATGGGTCCCTCGTGAGGAACTTCTTGGATTCGGTTCAACTCACGCACCTGATCAATGGTTTCGATCATAGGCGACAATCCACCGTGCAAGCAGAAGATCTTACTGTCGACCAAAGCGGTGATGGGGAAGTAGTCAAAGAGATCAGTGAATAGTTTCCACACTGCGGCCGAGCCGTACTTTCTCAAGCACTCGTCGTAGAACCCATACACCTGGGTGATTTGACGAGACTCATGATTTCCTCTTAAAATCGTGATTCGGTTAGGGTACCTCACCTTCATACACACCAAGTAAGATACGGTTTCCACGGAGTAGTAGCCCCGGTCCACATAGTCACCCATGAACAAGTAGTTTGTATCAGGACAAGGCCCTCCGATCTTGAACAATTCCATCAAGTCGTGGAACTGACCATGAACGTCTCCGCAGATGGTCACAGGGACCTGTACCGGCTGCACATTTTCTTCAAACTGCAACACATCGATGGCCATGTCACACAACTTGCGAACGTCGGCCTCCGATAAGGGCTCACACTTGGTCAACTTGTCTATCCACTGGTCCAACTGGTTGATGGACGAGTTGCTCACGTCGGCCTTCTTACTTAGCGAAACCACGTCAGGTTTTATGGTCTGTTGCACGCCCTCATGGGCATCTTCCATGGCCACGTCGTTATCTAAGTCCATTGTTGTTGCGTGTGACGAGAGAGTTAGCCGACTTGGGTGGGATTCTGTGCAAGCTGGCTGCAGATATAGACCGTGAAGGTTATGTCCCTTGGCTTGTGAAATAAGGGGGAAATGAGCAAAGAGGTTTTGCTAGGCTGGTGGTGATCTCAAAGTACCCGAGTGGTCAGGGGTAACGAGTGAGAAACAGTGGGGGAGGAAGGCCAGGGAATTGAAGCAGTCGAGGGATGTACGGGTGGGCGATGCGTCAAGTTTGTTTCTAAAGGGCTTCTTATGAAAGGATGACGTGTGCTCTAAAATTTGTATGCACCAGGCTAGGGTATGGGTAGGAGGGTACGAGTTACTTTTTTGTTCATGAATCGTCGGTGAGAATTGTGGTGTGCGGGTGTGCCAGAGTTTTATTATGGTACTCTTTCGCTCCAGCAACCACCCGAGCGCGGACGGGCCAAATAACCTATGCAAGTGACTTTAAAGTTTTTTTTAAACAAATTTCTATTGCTTAATAAATTACACGTCGTTTCTTATCACATCATTTATTTGCCATACAAAAATGAGCATAGCTTTTGGTAGTTAAAACTGGTAGCATAATTGGTTAGTAGTAAGTGCATAATTGGTTAGTAGAAGAAGCATATCTGCTGTTGGTAGCAGTAGCATTTTTTCGTAGCTTTGTTTAGCATCAGTATCAGTATCAGTATCAGTATCAGTAACAGTAAGAGAGATGGGTCACTGCTCGGTTATGTAGAGTTTCTGGAACCAGTTGCTAATGACGGGCCGTTTCACCCATACCTCGCTCTCTTTATCAAGATAAAGATTGATGTAGCCTGAAAACTGGATGAGCGAGTCTACCACCATGGACTCCAACTCCTTGTCTGTAGTGATGAGTAGGAAGTACTCCAAGATCTCCAATAGCAGCGACACCGAGGAAAACTTGGTCAACCATGACCGGATGTTATCGTCAGGTAGTCCTGTGAGCACCAAGTTGACGGACTCCACTATTCCCAATGTTTCTTTATAGAGAAAAGAAGCAGAGGCTCCAACTGCACTCATCAATAGAAGTTTGAAGCGTATACCCAAGCCAAGAAGGTGACACATGGCCAAATCCACAGGTTTCTTGATATACTGGCAGCTGGCCTGAATGTTGCTCTGCAACCTCGTGGCTATGTGCTGGAACTCCACCTCAGTATAGCCAAGACCGTGCTTGAGCTCGAAGGCAAACGAATCCGGCACGCCATGCTTAAAGACACCTTCTAGGTCCATTGTCTTGAGCATATCGTGGTAGGCTTCAAGAAACCCGAAACTAGAAAATGCAAGGGGGCCAGTAAGCTCCGTAGACGCAATGGCAAAACCAGAATGCCTATAGCTAGAGTCCACAAGAAAAAGAGCACCATGGCGTTCCCAAAGAGAGAGAAAAAAACGGATCTCATTCAAAGATGCCAGAAGCTCACCACGTTCAGCACACAATACGTGATAATGCGAAACAGCGGATTTCAAGCGAATGAAGTTCAACGTGCTTTGAGGCGACCGCAATTGCATGTATGAAAACATGTGGAGGTCTGCAAGCAAGAGATAGTAATGCACATCGTAGCCACCGGTATTTTTTTCGAAAAAAATAAAATCGTTACACACCTGACTCATACATGAAACGTGTCTTTGAGCAGTAGTTATCAAGATATCAATGCGGCTGGCATTTTCCTGGGTCTTGGCAACAGTCAAAAGTACAAGTAGAAGGGTCATGACAGCATAGCGTTTCAGATACAAGCGCAAAGAATGAGCAGCATTGGTCACAGGATCTTCGCCAAGCAGCGGAATAAGCACCTGGATCTCCGAAGCCATGGTATACGTGGTATACGGCACACACGACGTGAACCATTCCGGCGAGTATTGGGCGAGTTCCAGAATCACCAAATTCAAGTCGGGAAGCGAGGAGTTCTTAAAGTCCACTTGAAGAAGCAAATTGTCAGGTGACTCCGACGAGTTACGGAGCGTATTAATGGAGTTGATGGTCTTGCGACGGATGCTTCTAGGCCCTGGCTTCTTACGTTCCCGAAGTTCACTACACTCCAAGTTGTTGTTGACACATTGACGGCAGGGTCGGCCGTTGTCACACTTTGTTTTGCGAATAGAACAAGCATCACAGGCCCTGGCCTTCTTGGCTCTAATGGGCTCGGAGGGAGGGGACGAGGAGTCCGACTTAGCCTTTTGATTGTATTCCTGTTTGAGGGAGTAGGCGAAGTAAGGGTTGGTCATGGCATGGTGAGAGGAGAAAAATTTTGGGAGCCCCCTGAGTTTTCTGCCTATAACTGCGTCTTTGGCCGGGTCACTGGTAAGTGCGTTCCGGGTCACTGGGTAATGCGATCCGGGTCACTGGTGTGTGTGAAGGGCGTGGAGTAGAACTAGATCGCGGCGTGTGTGCACACCCGACAGCTCGTAAAAGAGCCTCGGGCGGCGAGTTTATCCGGATCCAAACAACCGAGTCCGAAATCATGGCCCCCCACCCCCACCTGAATTTATCCGAAACATGCACCTCCACGTCAATTTTTGTTTTGGACTTGTTTCATCTTTTGCCGGAACAACGCCTGCCATTGGGCTAGCTGGAGAAATGCCTGGTACTTTATCCCCAAAACATCCTGCACGCTGGACGAGCGGCTTCCTATGCCTGACACCGGCTTGACCACGCACCATGGATTGGGCCGTTGGTTGACTGCGCAGTTATTGGAGCTCAATTTACCAGCCAACGCAGCAGAAATGCCCCTGCACCCCGAATACTTGGAGGAGTTATCGTGGCGAACCAAAAGCCGGGCCTGGGGGAAAACAAAACCTTTAAGTAGTTGCACAAACCGACGGTTCTGTGCCTGAGAGCCTTCAAGGTGCACGGTGGCTATGGAGCCGCACGTCGCTGCGAGGTCCAGGCAAAGCTGCGCCGACTGCAAAACTAGGAACTCCATGGTTAAGTAGTAGCGAAGCACCAACGATTGCAAAGACTTTTCTGCAAGAGAACAATTGAAAGTGTTTTCGGATTCACAGTTGACCCCGTCCATGTAAACCTCCCCCATTTGGAAATCGCCATATGGACTGCGGTTCCCATGCTTATCACCATTGTAGAAGTAGTGTCGAGCAAGCACAGTCAATGGAGCATTATGCTTCTTTTCAAAGGCCGAGGCATGGAATTCAATGAACTCAAAGGGGTTTTCGTCTGAAGGGATGATTTCTTGGAAGTCCTGGAAAAGCTCGACGAACAATTGGCCACTAGCTGGTTGTCCAAATGTATACACCAGCTGAGACGAGAGATGGTCGAACGGGCCCCAGAACCCTTTGATAGGAGCACAGCTCTTGCTTGAAGCAATGAAGCACGTAGAAGTTCCAGCCACCATCAACAACCTAGACATAGAGTCAGATTTAGAATCAAGTTCAGAGTCAAATTCAGATTCAGATTCAGAGTCAGAATTAGAGCTAAATTCAAAGTCAGACCGAGAGCCAGAATTAGACTTAGAATTAGAGGTAATCTCATCTCTGGACTCAGTCATAGAGGCAGTCTCAGTCTCCATCTCACTACAGGTGAGACCAGCCCATGGGGCATAGCAATCAATACACCCGTGTCCTACAACAAATTGGCCAATGCAGCCGAGCGGAGTCCCCACATAGGGAAACCCATTGGTTGGAGCATAGAGGCAAGGTGCGGTCACCACACACGCTTTTATACCCAAAGATAGGAGAATCTCCGCACTCCAGCCTTTCACCGAGCCGTCTATGGCACTTTTTTCCGGGCCAAAAATCGGCTCATCTCCTTCCAAACACCGCACCTGCCCCTCGTGGTACCCTCCAGCAAGAAATACGTAGCTGACCCAATCGTACAATTCAAACACGCACACCTTCTTTTTCTGCGCCCGATAATATCGGTCCACCCATAAAAGCTTGGCCACACCCATCTCGGGCGTCACTTTTCCACCAATCTGCTGCAACGCCCAATGTGGTAGAGTCTTTGTAGCGAGCTCTGCTTCTTGCTGGGCCCGAGTATCCATCCAAACAATGATTTCATGGCCGGGGTCCAATGGCCTGAAATAATATGCTCCTTTGTCAAACACCCGTTCCATCACCACCATCGAGCACGTAGCACCCACACTAATACCCCACCGCACACTGACATCTTCAGGTGAATCATTGGACACCAACTTGTCATTGGACATCAACAAATCATTGGACACCGACAAATCATTTAATAATTTGCATGAGTCGTTGGAAAAGTCAGTTGAGTCATCAAACAATTCTTTGGACAGTTTAGACAATCTGGACAATTTAGGCAAATGGCCTTTATTTGAATTGGTTTGTTTGAACAGTTGCTGTAAAGCAGTGTATATGGTCTCGTCCTTGGCGAACATGGACATGATGCTCTCCCAGAGAGAAGCAGCACTCATGGTATGGGTTCGGCCATTGGAGGTTCGGACCAAGGGTGTTTCATAAAAAAACCCTTCATCTGCTGGATCTTTTCCGGGAACATAGAGTCGGGCTGAGTCGGTGCCGATATCAATACCTAGACATTGCATTCTTCAGTATGAGTTGGTGCGAGCGCAACAATCTCCAGCAACATAATAAACCAGGAAATTAGATAAGATGAATACTATAGAAAATAATGAAACATACAAATTATGGATATGACTACTGTAGTAATTTTTATTTTAGACCCGTTATGAGGAGAACATTACCCAGATGTAAAGCCTAGCTGGCGAAATTCCTGAACATCATTGAGATTTTCACTAATGATTAGATTATCACTAATGATTAGCATATAAGCAATAATGACACTCTGGAATACTCTATGGCTAGGAGAGTTGGGACACTAGACTATGACAATACTAACTACACACACTAAATTTTCAGGTTAATTACAATATATCTCAATTATCTAAAGAGAAACAATGGTTCCAGTAGTGTTGATCCAGGATTCAACAGTGGACTGGTCCAAAACAGAACTGAAGTCGGTGCTGTCGTCAACAAATTGGACGTGGATCTGGTCAACGTCAAAGATCACCACGGCCTTGACGGATCCGCTGGTGGGTCTGGGGAAGTAGTCACTGCTTCCCTTACCTTGGCCGTCGTGCATGGTAGTGATCAAGTAGTCGCTTCCAGCACTAAGGATCTCAAACACATCGAACTCTCCACATCCGGACTTCCAGCACGAGGCATCGGCATTACCGTATTGAAGGGTTCTTGGGATCTTACCGTTCAAAAACCAAATTGCAGGCATGTCTCCGTTGAAGGATCCTCCGTCGGCAGAAGGCATCTCAAACTCAAAGACGAACATCTTTTGAGTACCGGCGAAACCTTGGTAGGCCACAGTTCCTTCTCTGTACCAGCCACAGTTGCCGTTGACACTGTTGTCGCCACACTTTTCACCGGAGAAGATGGCGAATTCGGAGTTGGATGGGATGGTCACATCTCCCAAGGCCACAGGACTAGAAGAGCCTCCCGAGTTGTCGGAGTTGGCGTAGGAAAGCGAGTTTCCGAAAGCAGAGCTCCACACACCAGAGCCAGAGCCACCAAAGTTGTTCAAGAAAGTACAGTTGGTGGCAGATCCAGGAGTGTAGTACGAGCTTCTGACCCAGTCTCCAGAGCTAGCAGGAGCAGAACCGGAAGAAGAGCCAGAAGACTCAGAGCTAGGAGAAGAGCCACTGGAAGAACCGGCGGCAGGGGCAGCCTCGGAACTAGCAGCAGAGCCAGGACCAGCAGCACCAGCACCAGGAGCAGAACCGGCACCAGAAGCAGGAGCATAGTCAGGCACAGGAGTCACGGCAGTGGTGGGCGAAGCGCCAGGAGCCTGAGAAGCAACAGCAGCACCGTTTTGGTCAACAAACATGGTCTCAGTAACGTACTGGGTAGCTCTCTTGACGTGCTTGTGGTGCACGTGCTTGAGAGTGGAGCAGTCCTCATCAGCAACAGCGTCTCTCTTGGCTTTGTTAGACGACGAGGCAGGGTAGTAAACACCAAATTGAGACAACTTAAGAGGACCTCTGAAGTGAACGGACAAGTCCTCATCGAAAGGAGCCATGCTACCCGAGAACAGCTTAGGTTGAGAGGAGGCAGCACCAGTGTCTTCGTTCATACTGGTGACTTCATTGTAGCTACCAGAAAAGCCAACGCCCTTGTAGTGGATTTTGGTGGCTTTGTTGCAGTAGTAGTTACCAGCGATGAACTGGCAGTCAGCAGAGACTTGGCCAACGAGGGCAGCGGCCAAAACGACAAGAGTAGAAAATTTCATAATGGCAATGAAAGCTTAGGGTTAAAGGAATGACTAAGGTAAGATATATTGAGTAGAAAACAGAAGTTCCAAACGAGAGGAAAAACACGGGAGCTCCAGGGTAAATAAAGGCCCAGAAACTTTTTTTTTTTGCTGGCGGTGTGACAATAGGGCGAATGCTGCATGAATGCGCACCATACTACTGGTTACGTGCTCGTGAACGCAGGAAAAAAAAAACAATAGGAAAAAAAACACGGTTTAACGATACAGGATGCTAATTCCCACTGCTTCCTACCCAGCACTACCCAAAACACCCCCCATCCACACAATTCTTAAAGTGTACCAAGGAGCTTTTTTTTTTTTCTTTTCTTTTTTTTTTTGTGTATAAGAGTACGAGGAGCTTAATTGTGTTTCCAAGGATATTTTAGAATATAGGGTCCAGAGATTGGTCCCCGTAATTTACAGTTTTCCTAAGCCTTGGAGTGAGGGTGCTGAGCCAAACAAAGTGCTGGCTTACGCTGTGCGTTATGGACCGTACTACGTCAAGGGCTAGGAGAGCACCGTGTATTGCGGAGAGGCGTACACCTCAGGGTAAGAATACAACACACGGGGGAAACGATTGACACCACAAATCCCGGATTGCAAACCACTTGCTCCTGTGAGTGAAGAGTGTCAGTGCAACTCCAAGTAGCACCTGGTGCATTCCCATTAGATATTACCCTCTGTGTATTGCAGCTCACATACCAATAACAATAAGATAATCTGGTAGTCGGAGGAGCCTGTGCGCGGGTACTTGCAGAGTGTTTGCTACAGGATACTGCAGGCTGATGCAGGAATTTCTCTTGTGTGCCCGAAAACAAGTCTCAGGTTTGCATGGTGATTTACAATTATTATTTTTTCTTATATTATTTTCTTATATTTTATTTCTTTATTGTTTCCGGCTTCAAGGGTGATCAACATGTCAATGTATGAGGACGAAAAACAACGCGACAAATTGCCTCTTCAAGTCTGCTGATTACCTGCGTTATGAATATAAGGTTGAAGCGTGAAGATCTACCTCGCCCACAATACTACAGGGGGGCCGCGGCCCACTTGGAAGGATCGTGTACTCGATCCTCCAATCGTCTACCAATTGCAAACATACCACAAACGGTATGTTGTTGACGAGAGGTACCAAGATGCCGCAAACATAGCCGATTGCGGAGTCGTGCCCACGGTCAGATGGTTGCGGCGTCTGGAGAACGCAGCTGTGGTAATCAGCAGAAATTCCCCATGCGAGGGGCGTTTTGGCGCGCGCACATAGCCCTAGGCGGAGGCAATTTGGCCCAACTCATCTAGGATGCGAGCCTTTGCGTGGTGCGAAACAGCCCTGAAACAGCTACCCCATGCACCAAAGCGACTCACAACGTCAACGTGCGCACCGCCTTTAAACGCACTGCGACTGCGGCCTACATGAAGTGTCCTTTGACCCTGCGTGCCTGGTGGACATCTTATTGTTTATTAATAGCAAATCACACTGTCTGGCGAATCACGCACTTTATCTTTCCATACATGAACCTCGCAATGGGCTAAGTGGAGAAAGAACTGCCGTTGGCCCTGCCGTCCGAAACCGTTGATTAACCACCGTGAACCGTGAACAATGCCGGTGCTGTTCTTCACGTCACGGGCCTTTGCGTCCGGTATATGATGTCTCAGACCCATGGCTACCAGTCCTGAATATCAGATAGTCATCGAAGGAACAGCAGAAGATTATCTGTCTTTGATAATCAGATTGTTCGATGTAATTACTTACATAGAGACACATGTAGTATTATTCCATTGCTCATCAACCACTTAGAGTACCATTAAAAGACTTGGCAACTTCAGTATACATGTGATCGGTTGATTCTGTAACAACTACGTTTGAACAGCGTTTCATCTTTAGCCCCTGTTTCATGATTTGTCCCTGTTTCATCCCTGTCTCACCTTCGACCCTGTTACATATAGCCCCTGTTTCTTTAACTATTCCTGTATACCCGAATGCTCACTGGTAGAATTAGTGTTCAGTAACACATGACACTCTAACACTGTAAGACTGTAACACGTGACCGTATAATTAAACTCAGTGTCAGTGTCAGTCACTCAGTTGCTCGATATAGTATACCAAGTGGCCGAAAAAAAAAATTCTTCATTACTTAGCTTTTCCCACAATCTTGGTGTTTCATAAGAACATGCGTATCCAAGGCTTAGGCTGCGACAAGCAGCTGTAGCACAGCGCCAATTGTTCTCAAGGACACCACATAATAAAACCAGCATGAAACAACCCCAAGCGTGCAGTACAATCCCAAGGCCACCGAAAAAGCCAAGCTTCCATGGTCTTTATTTAAAACCTATCCACCGGAGCTCTCCACCATTGACATGCTCGTCTACCCCACTTCTCACCTATTGATCTACTGGTTGCTGGTGATGCGCACTGCCCAGACCCATGCACTGGCCCCATTGGCACCACTGGCCCCACTGGCCCAATGTTCGTGTCGCACCACTCAGTACCATACACCATGAGTTCTACCATGACCCAGAATACCACCAGAGTACCCACCCTTCCGAAATACAAACTACCAAAAAAAAAAATCCATGATTCATTACTAGAGAATGCAATCACTAGAGCTACAATTAGAAGCTACAATTAGTGGTTACAATTAGAAGCTACAATTCTTAAAAGTTGCAGTTACTAGAGCTATACTAGGGCTATACTAGGGCTATACTAGGGCTATACCGTGCTTTTCAAAACTATTCAAACCAATAAACCAGAAAGTTTCGTACCCCTTGGCACAGATTTTCAAACAAAATGGCGTAATGTTTCACGGGTATTTTCAGTAAAATTCAATATTCTGTAACCGTAAATGTGGAGGATTACGTTATAAGCTTTTTGAATTATTGATTTGCTTTATTTGCTAGTGTGGTTTGAATAGTTTTGAGAAACACTGTACTAGGGTTTTACTGGAGCTATTGTTGGAGCCACAATTATTGGAAGTTAGGGTGATTCGTAAATTGCTCACTTCTGAATACTGCTTATATACAGCTATTAATTAGGCCCATACTATTACTTATTTTGGTACAACCACCAGATTTTAGGTTTTAGGTTTCTTGTGATATAAAATTTTTTGGAGTGATGTTGGGGGGCTTAACAATGACCAATGAAGGACTGGATTGTTTGTCTCAGATCAACAATCAATATAATTGGAGAGCCAAGATCTACATTGCGCAGTTGCTGTGCAGCCGAGCTGAAGATAGTTGATCAGATCGCGGCATTGTGCACTCCGCCAGCCTTCTAAGAATAGAAAATCAATAGTGCTCTTCCCCTTCCGTCCCAACCCGAGATTTCCCACCTCTTCACCACACCCTTACCCCCTCCGGCTGCACTTTTCCACAACACCCACTGCCTTTAATGTCCCGAGGAAATTCTCAGTATAATACACCCGAGCTCAATGCGGGCTATTTTAACCCTTACGAGGCCCGCACGTCGCCGTCGCTAAATAAGCCCATGTCCTTGGACGTCAATCCCACCGTGCCTGCGTACCAGATGCTAGATCAGGTGTCCAGCCATTCTAGCCACAGCATGAAGATCGTGGTTGTTGGCGATGGTGGGTGTGGGAAAACCTGTATGTTGGTCAGCTATGCTCAGCAAAAGTTCCCCGAGATATACGTGCCGACGATCTTTGAAAACTATGTTACCTCCGTTAAGGCCCCCAATGGCAAGATCATTGATTTGGCCTTGTGGGATACTGCGGGCCAAGAGGAGTACGACCGCTTGAGGCCCTTGTCGTACCCGGACACTGACCTTATTCTCATTTGTTTTGCCGTAAACAACTTAACCTCGCTCCACAACGTCAAGGATACTTGGTACCCGGAAGTCAATCATTTTTGCCCTGGCATCCCGGTTGTTTTGGTGGGAACCAAGAGCGATTTACTGCTGGACTTTGACCCCCAGCTTCCGGTTCAGGTAGCGGCCGAGATCAATGCCTTGGGGTATATCCAGTGTTCAGCCAAAACCATGACCAATGTCAAGACCGTGTTCAACTATGCATTGATGAAGTTCGAAAAAGATATCGAGTACCGTGAACAGGTGGCCAAGCTGAAGAACCGCTTATCTCGTGTGCTTGGGCCAGGTCACTCACGTAACTCCAGCTCCATCAGCCATAAAAGAACCCATTTCAAAAACACCTCCATCAACTCGAGCGTGTTACTTGACGGACCTCTCACCGAGGAAAACGTCAACGACAATCCTTATACTCAGACGCAGTACCAGGCTCCAAAGTATAACGAGGAGGAGTTTGCTTTCACCCGCAAGAAGAAGTCTCGGAGATGTGTGATCTTGTAACGATTCTACACACACAACACGACGAATTCTTATGCCTACCATTCTTTTAAGTGCAGTGCAATTGGATTCCCAGCAATAGACTCATTCATTAATGCACTCTACGGCCACAACGGCCCTGATCATGTCCATACTAATATTATCTGCCATATGGCCTATCACTTTCATCTTACTATACGATCATGTAATAATAATGGCAAGAGTAAATTGCCATATACCATAGTAGTAATAATCACCATGGAGTAAAATTGGACACAATGCCATACTGTAATGTTTACTATTTCTGACCATACTAATATGATGTACAATTATGAGCACTGATCCTGATATGGTTATGCGATAACTTGGCCGGAATTGAGGGCCGCGGCCGGAATTGTCCAGCTACATGATCTCCAAAAGTCCACCACATAAAGATAGTCGACTCAAAAAATATTCATTGAAAAGTCCGGAATTCCTAGATTTCAGCAAGCCCATTTTTTTCCATACTGTGAAAAAAAAAGGTCGTTTCCGTTGGGCCTTTTTGTCCTGGGGTATCCTGGTGTACGGGTGTTTCTCGGGCTTTCGCAAACCCCGGTTTACCCCAGTATTCCGGCCATACTAATCAACCGTACTTAAATTCCACCTAACCTTAACCAAAAGTCACATTGAGATCCGTACCCAAATTACACTAATTGAGGAATGCATACAGGTTTTCATTAGTATTAACATAGAAAAAAAATTAAATTGTGATATTTTACAGTAGTGGCTTATTTATCAGTTGGAGTAGAGAGTGTGTGATCAGCCATGGATACACCTTCCAGATGTGGCTGGAGTGGGACATTTATAGAGTATTTTGATTCATAAATTTGGATAAACGACTGATGTATTCATGGCCACCTCTTGAGCATTTTATGTGAGATGCTGGGTTTCATCCCTATATCTACCTTCTTGTAAAGTACTGTATAGAGCCATTATCACTGGATTGTAAAAGTATTAGATTGTAAAAGTATTAGATTGTAGTGGTAGGAAGACAGATGTTCATCCTAAAATATATCCAAATGTATTCCAAGAAGTATGGCCATATATGTTAGATTCTTGTTAACACGGTTGATACCTAACTGTTACCATCATTGATGGTTCCTCAAAGGGAGGAATCTGAACGTATTTTATAATGTTTTAAAGACCCTTCACCAGAGCAATGACGGTACTGTTCTTGATCGTGTCGGTTCTGAAAATACTGTTAAAGGGTTTGGGATGGTCTTCGATGGCATTGTTAGGGTGGCTTCTTGATACCTCTATGAGTAGAGACCTGCCTATATTGGATTTATCATTAATTATGTAGCACTACACAGATAATCCTTATCAATGGGAAGCTTTTTATCTACCACTTTGATGATTTTATGATAGTGGATATGACAATCACTAAAGACTACAAGATAATATAGAATCAGACTATAAACTGCTGTAGACATACATGATACCAGACTATGGGACTGAGAGACTAAGAGACTGGTTGGGATGGTATGTATCTATACTCTACTAAATGTTACGAGTTAAACAATTTGGAAAGGTCTGGTCAATAAGTCAATTTCGAACCAATTTAATCCTAAAATCCAAATCTGTCTATGATTCTATCTTTTTTTTTTACTCTAATGCACTAGAGAAAAAGCCCTAGATAATGAAACAACCCACGTACTGATCATACTAATTCAAGCGTAATTCTACAATGCACATTTTCAATTAAATAATTAAAGATTATTGCAATTTAGGTATTACGGGATTTCCGTGTGTGGTCTAGACATAGGAGGTATCAGCTGAACATGAATATAAATGGAATGTGGATGTTAGATCCAAGATAGGTGGAATACAACTCATATAGGAATTGAGCTCACGTGCTCAGTTAATCGAGAACCGATACTACTACGCTCTTTCGGTCTTTCGGGTTCACCGTTACTAAGTCCCTTTGGTTACCTTCCTGTAGACCACTTAATGGCAGCCGATTCTTCTTCCTGAGGAATCATCAACGAGTATAGTTTTGATTAGGTAATATACGTGCTTACAAGATTCTAACAATGGACATATTAAATAGTTATTAATAAGCATTCCGAAGTAAATGGTATAAACAAAGAAACTTTTTAATTTTGACTGACTCTTAATTCTTCATGTAAAATTTGGAATGTAATAGAGCATTCTGAAATGAAGGAAATTGTACCCTGAAACAGTCTTGTTCATGATCAGTTTTCAGTTACTATATATGATTTAAATAATAGTATCGAATGAATTAATAATTAAAATCATCGGGTTATAGCAATACTTCAACAATGTAAAGGTGCTACACCCATTTTGAATGATAATGTTAGTTTTATGTTACATCAGGTACTTAATTAACTATGTTCATTCACCGATGATTCCTTAAAGAGAGGAATTTGTGTTGCTATTTTGGTGTTTCAAAAAAAGAAATGGCTGGTAGATGGCAGTTAAGAAAGCTTTATACAATTAACATTGTAAATATCAGGCATAGAGGCTTCATAATACTTCAATAGGAGAGCTTTACCTATGTTGGATTTCTAACAATAAGCATTATAATGGATTACATGATCCTAGAAATAAAGATTAATAATAACTATATGATATTTATTTGAAAAAAAAAAAAAACAGATGATGATTGCTCACAAGCCTCGGACGGTGCCTCGGAATTTAAGAATCAGAGGAATTCCAGAATCAGAAAATGGTATAAAAAAATATTAAAATAGAATAAATTTTAGTGTCACTCAAGAAAATATATATATATACATATAAAATTAATAAAAAAAATTAATAGCATGGGAAAATTTGCACACGACCATGTGAGCATTATGGTCTATGAGTTGCAGCATGTGGTGTCAGAGATTCAATAGATAAAATCAGTGAGAAGCGAGAATAAGATCAGAATATAAGTACACATTAATTACACAATAAAGATATATAAAATAATTACCAAAAAAATAAAATATACAAGAGAGTTTGGTAAATTAAAGTGTCACAAGAGAAACAAAATTTGATGAATAATAAGGGGACTTTTGGTGCCTGAATTGGGGGGAATAGATCTGGATCTAGACGATACATGAGCATCGCGGTGGGCGCGCGAGCGAAAACATGCGTGCTTCTCCTCCAACCTCCAGACCATGAGCTCCTCTCCATCGCAGATCCGCCATCGAAAAGAGCAAACCGATGCAGGCGTGGCTCTGGAACTAGACTCGGCTGACCCCAAAGGTGTGGTGGCTGGAAATAGAAAGGATGCTGGCAATAAGCCCAACAATCACTATAAGCAGAAACTCTCTCCATTGAGATATGCTATCCGGTCGTGGTGCCTCCCAATTGTTCGAAAAGAAACGGATATCTTGGCCGGGCTCCAGAATCGTGTTAGGACACCCTACCTTGATGTGTACTTTGCATGGACTGCCAATTTGGCCTCACACACGTTCTACGTGCTAATGCTCCCGCCGCTGTTCTGGTTTGGCGCCTCCACTATGGGGCGAGACCTTGTGTTTGTGCTTGGCATGGGGATCTATGTGACGGGTTTCTTTAAGGATTTCCTTTGTTTACCTCGTCCTAGGTCTCCTCCTTTGCATAGAATCACCATGCTGTCGTATACTGCACAGGAATACGGCTGGCCATCGTCTCATTCGGCCAATGCCACGTCCGTGGCCCTAGTGTTGATGTCAAAGCTTTTGGGGCTTAGAGACTCCATTTCGACGGTATCTTTTTGCGCCATGGTGTTTCTCTTGGCATTATACTACTTCTCTCTTATTGTGGGGAGAGTGTACTGTGGAATGCATGGCTTTCTTGATGTGCTTACAGGCTTTATCATTGGAGTGGTGCTTTTCTTAATTCGGTACTTTTTTGGCGAATCCTATGACAATTGGCTTCTTTTCTCCGAGTCTTGGAACGCCTCGTGGCTAGGCATTGCATTTACAGTGGCTTGGTTGGTGTTTGGCCACTTATACCTCATCCACATTTACCCTGAACCTGTGGACGATTGCCCGTGCTTCGATGACTCCGTGGCATTTATTGCTGTGCTAATGGGAGTGGACTTGTCCCACTATGCGTGTGCTTTGACTGATCACTTCACGAATAACAACGCGTTTTCCGACCCGCTCTTAATCCCGTTCAATTTCAATTGCGGGCCCGTGATCATCGCAGCACGGTTCTTGGCGGGCGTGGTGTTGGTGGTCACGTGGAAGCTGGTGCTGAAGCCGGTGATCTTCACCATTCTTCCGCCATTGTACAAAATGATTGGAATCAACTTGCCGCGGAGCAACTTCATATCCACCGCACACACCACCAATTCGAACCGACAAATCAGACGTCAGTCTATTTCAAACGTGCAGCAGGGCGACATAGATATCGAGGGCCTTCTTCCGCTGAAGTCCCACGAAACCGTGACCTACGGACCCGAAACAGACATCGATGCATATGAGTTACTAGACTACCGCAAAGAACACGAGCAAGGTCACATTGACGTGAAGATCAGCGGGGTGTTTAGACCTAGGTATGATGTGGAAATCATCGGCAGAGTGATTATTTACTCGGGTATTTCTGTGATAGCCATCTGGGGCTTTGGCTTGACGGTGCAGGCTCTCTCGCTCATCTAGTACCCGAGAAAGTACCCATCCCACCAAGCCTTTAAGTTAACTCGGGTCCAGGTTTCTCACGTCAAGATTCAAGTCTAGGTATTCCAAGGCAAGATTCAAGTCAAGATTCAAGTCAAGATTCTCAAGTCAAGGTCCTCAAGTCAAGTTTTCTCAAGCCTTCAAATTGTTACAAACCTCCAAGTTGGTTCATGTGACTAAAGCTTGAATCTAAAGAATGAACCACTTTATTCATCAAAAATGCTTGAATTGAGCACTTGATCATGAGAAGTGATATTAGAGAAGTGATACTAAAGAAGTGATGCTAAAGAAGTGATACTAGAGAAGGGATACTAGAGAAGTGATATTAGAAGTGATATTAGAAGTGAATGGGTTCTTGGCTGCATCGAGTGAAGAATCTTGATTCTCATATATTTCACCTACAGCATCTCCATAGCACCTTCAGTGTCTATAGTTGCACCTTCATCTCCAGTGTGGAGGTGCAGTCTACAGGTGCAGTCTATCGCAGCAGGTGCGGCCCAATAAACACTCCCACAGTTCGAGTTACGCAGCGCGATGAGACAAAAAAAGCATCTCCATAGATCAACATACATTCCGTCCAAGCCCAGAGTAGCATATATATATAATGACGCCTGCTGCTGAACCAAAGCCAGAATTTGCTGCTCAAGTGGCGTTGGCCCCAGAAACAGTATCTGTTCCCAAGTTGGAGACTACAGAGGCCAAACACGAATCCAGTAAAGAAGAGTCTACGTCAGAGTCTATTAAGCCCAAGGAGTCATCCAAAAAACCCAAACAAGTCAAGAAGTACAAGCGCAAATACAAAGCCAAGGATGTGGAGGCCACAGCACCTATGGGCGTTCTTCGGCACGAGATCCAGGAGATTCTCCACCAGCACAACCTAGCCCAATCGCACATTGAAAACGACATGAGGGAGCTCCTCAACGATAAGTCCGTGGAGGATGTATATCACCGCATAGTCAAGGACGTGAAGATCTTAAGGATATCTTCCAATGGAGATGGGCTTGCTCTTATACCACACCCGGTCAATGCTGACTTTAGACAGATTGTCATTGTGCCGTTTGGTATACCGGGAGATATAGTGACGATCCGAGTGTTCAAGTCCCACCCGCTCTATGTGGAGTCAGATTTACTTGAGATCACCACAGAAGCGCCAGAGAGAAATGACAATTTGATCAAGTGTCGGTACTTTGGCAAATGCTCGGGGTGTCAGTACCAGATGTTGGAGTATGACACGCAGCTTCAGTATAAGAGGAACACCATTGCCAATGCGTACCGTTACTTTGCGCCTGTTCTTTCGGAAAACAGTCTTCCGACCATCTTGGATACTCAGCCGTCGCCTTTACAATACGAGTACCGTACCAAGCTCACACCTCATTTCAATGTCCCCAATAGAAAACCAGAAAACTACGTGAGGCCTTCCATGGGCTTTGGAAGCAAGGGAAGACCTTCGTGGAGAGAAAATGTGGCTGGAGGCACACAACTGATTTTGGATATCGAAGAGTGTTGCATTGGAACTGATATTGTCAACAAAGGTATGGACAACGAAAGGGCTCGGTTCCTGGACGAGTATAACAAGTACAAGAAAGGTGCTACAGTTCTTCTCCGAGAAAACACGACACTCCCCAATGAAAAGGGCGAGTTTGAGGTCACGTGTGGATCCACTGACCCACAAGGAACCATTTCCCAACTCGAGGTGACCGTTGGAGACCAGAAGCTTGTGAAGACTTGTGTGACGGAGCCTAGAACCGTGGTACGGGAGTACGTCAATGGGTACACGTTCGAATTCAGTGCAGGAGAATTCTTCCAGAACAATAACCTGATTCTCCCGGCCGTCACCAACTACGTTAAAGAAAACTTGCAAATAGACGGCAGTTCTGCAGACGAGCCCAACTACTTGGTGGATGCTTACTGCGGGTCGGGGCTCTTTTCGATCACGTGTCTGAGCGGAGTGTCCAAAGTTATTGGTGTGGAAGTTAGTGCCGATAGTGTGAAATTTGCCGAGAGAAATGCCTCCATCAACAAAATCCAGAATGCCAAGTTCATTGTGGGTAAAGCCGAGGAGATCTTCAAAAATATCGACACTCCTGCACACCGCACATCGGTGATTTTGGATCCCCCCAGAAAAGGCTGTGACGAAGTGTTTTTGAACCAGCTCTGTGCCTACCATCCTGCCAAAATCGTTTACATCAGTTGCAATGTGCATTCGCAAGCCCGCGACATTGAGTGGTTCATCAACAATACTGAGAGTGGGAAGGACTACATTGTGGAGAGTATCAAGGGCTTTGATTTCTTTCCTCAGACTCATCACGTGGAGTCTGTTGCTGTGTTAAGTCTAAAGAAAGAGTAAATGGAAATATGTCCAGGACATCGAGAGAGAGACGGAAATAGAGAGAGAGGTTGCACATAGTATCCTGCATAGAACAAACTAATAATCATACTCAAACAGTATTTCCAGCAAACTTATTCCAGACAATTACTACAATACCACGTTTCCATCGTACATTTGACATTTCATTTTTACTTTCAACATCACATTTGTTTTCGTCTGCTTAGAGCTTGCGGGGGCGGTGTATCCATGTAGCAGGGCCCAACTCCATTAGGGCTTGAGCCCTAAGCACCGCGCACCTCACGAGAGCGAGCGGGTGCCTGCATGTGCACCTCCCACCCTCGCATCTACGTGAGAAAAAATTTCCACTACTTACTTCAACATAGACATACACCATGGAGAACGATAAGGGAGAATTAGTATGTAACCACAAATCTGCATAGCAGAAGACACAGAAAAGCGATGCAACAAAGAAATCATTTATTTATATCTGAACATCATTCCAGGTCATCGTTTTGCACCATTGGATCCATTCAGTATTGGTGATATGGAAAGGTAACATGAAAAACGTGGTGAATCATGGGAACCTTGGAACATGAAACATGAAACATCCATTTAGCATGAAACCTTGAAACATGAAACAATTAAGAAATGCACGAAACCCATGTTCTAGAGTGATAAGGATTTCTGTGTATTCTGATGATCACTTCCACACTCAGTTGTACTAACTATCAGGTCGAATTGTACGTGCCAAGAAAGTGCTCTGCATCCAACAGAATCATCAAGTCCAAGGACCACGCTTCTGTCCAAATCAACATTGCCAACGTCGATGCTGAGGGCAGAGCCATCCCAGGTGACAACACCACCTACGCCTTGTGTGGTTACATCAGATCCAGAGGTGAGGCTGATGACTCCTTGAACAGATTGGCTCAACAAGACGGTTTGTTGAAGAACGTCTGGTCTTACTCCCGTTAAGGAGGATGTATATCTAATGTCATATAATCCGTTGTGAACCATCTTGTGTAGTCCGTAGTCGTACTCCAAATCAGCCAACTATTATTAATGAGACTGTGCTGGTTCTAATTAACTTGGACTAAGTTCCTTGAACTATATTACGTTTAATATATGATTTCTTGGATTTGATTAGTGCTGAAGAGGTCATAAACTGTAATCAACTTATACCACTCTGAAAGAAGACAAAACATCTACTTAAAGTATTTACCAAAAAGCCATGGTACCCAAGAATCTAGGTTGAAGAAGGCGAATCTGTTACTCCTTGCTTTTCCTGGAAACTCGTCTGGTTCTGGTTCTAGCGTTCGTAGTGATCTCAGTTTAAGACTTACTCTAGTCTTTAGACCGTACTGAAGTAGTCTCAATAGATCAATGTTTAGGACCTTACATAGAGTTTACATAATAAAACGAGTGCATCTGGGCGTAATATAACAATCAAGAATTCCAGATAACCAAAATCGGACATTACTGTTTCACGAAGTATGGGATACTCGTGTTCATTTATAGTGAGTTACGCGAAGTCAGATATGTTGCACTATGTATCGTCTATGACCCACTACTGTCATAAACGGACTGTGATATGAATTACGAGACAGTACTTGACAGCAATAATCGACAGTAAATCAAAAAGTCACTTATCTCAAAGAGTCACCAAAAAAGTGATACTAATGTGTTTACTCTATGTCTGCACTGTTCAACTGTATGACTGTATGACTGTATGACTGTATGACTGTATGACTGTATGACTGTATGACTGTATGACTGTCTGAATGTCTAGTGTATAGATATAACTAACTGATGGAAAGTATCAGTATAAGTAGTTCATATTTCCTCGGTAAAAAATCTAAACAGCTACAGAACTCTTTATATGTAGCGAAGAGGACATGAGCTATTAATTGACCAGACTGGTAAATCGATGTTTGTATGAACGTTCAACAACTAGTAATTGAGTTAAGTAACAATAATAGTACCACGAGCCAATAAGTAATTTAATCAATATTATTCATGAAAGTTTTTTCGGGTAAAAAACAAATAAGCTAAACTTTGGACTTTTTTATTTTTCTTTTTTATTTTTCTTTTTTATTTTTACAGGGTGGCTTGTTTTAGGGTATTGTTGGTAGACATGACTTTCCGTATTGAGTAGTGCGCTTTTGGTAGGTCAAGAACAATGACCAGGCAGTCTCAATACGACCACAAATATAAAGACTAATTGGGATAGTTGTGATACCCAGGTATGGTAATTGTGATATGCAAGAACTCAACTATTATAGAAATATGGTTTTTAACTACTGTTATATGTACTATGGTTATCAGCGTAGCTGGAGATCAAGTAGGTGAGTGAAGTGAGTGATAGCGGTGGGTGAGTGAGACTTGACCCTCGATAGTAGTGATCACTAGAGACTACTCAGAACACATTGCCTGGATAGTTTACTCCTACATATAACCCCTTCAACTTTACCCTCTCCAACTCTAAATTCATATTCGTGACCCTAACTCCAATGTAATACTAGTAGCAATAGGAATTGCTGGTTCCAGTTTCTTAACCTGGTCACTCGCTGGTCTTTCTCGCGCGTACACTTGCATTCGCTAGTGGAGTCAGCCGGCCATGGCGCGCAGGTCCAGTGGTCCGTCTCCGTACCATATAAAAGAAAAGTTAAAAAAAAAGAGGAAAAAAGGAAAATGGGGAAACGTAGGAGAAGAAAGAGTGGAAGAGAAATGATGGCGTTAGATGGAAGAGAAAGGGAGGAGTTAGAGGGGAAGAGAAAGGAAAGGGAAAAGGTTGTAGGGATAGCCAAAAGGGAGAATAGGTATAGACAAGAGGAGTGACAGACATGCTCACTGTTCTCAGTGCTGTTGGTGTCATGTACTCCGCAATGCTCGACTAGACATTCGCAACTTATCTACCCCACCAGAAAATCACACCAACAAATCACACCAATCTCACCCACAACACCCAAATACCCAAACCACCCAAAACACAAAAATAATTAGCCACTCTTTTTTCGCCAATGAAAGCCATCGCTTCACTTCTCTATAGCCCCGATTATCTTCCCGGGGCGCTTGTCTTGGGCCATACCTTGCGCAAGTTCCATCTTCCTGATACTAGGCTTGTTCTCTTGATTGATAGAGCCCAGTTTGACTCATCACAGCTCCTGGCGTTGGGTGAAATCTGGGATGTTTTAAAGGATACGAAGATCTTGCAGTCCCGCTTAGTGTCTAAACTCACAAACGACTTAAAACGCCCGGAGCTTGCATGTACCTTCACCAAGATCCAGTTATGGACACTTCCCTATGAGACAGTGTTGTATTTGGACGCAGACACCTTGCCTATAGTGGGCACACGGAACGTGACGGACTTGTTGCAACTCCTGTTTCCCGTCAACAAGATCGTGGCTTCTCCCGACTCAGGGTTCCCCGATATCTTCAACTCTGGGGTATTCATGTTGCACCCAAACGAGTCCGACTACCAAAACTTAATGCTGTTGGTGCTTTCAAACCAAGACGATATATCCTTCGATGGTGCTGACCAGGGATTGCTTAATCAGTATTTTAATGCTGAACCCGATTGGGTGGCTCGTCATTTGAGTGCTGGGAATGCTCCTCTATCGGCTTCCACAGTGCGAGACTCGAATTGGATCCAAATTCCGTTCTTGTACAATACCACTCCCAATGCCCACTACGAGTATTATCCTGCTTCCAACCACTTTGGATCTGCCCTGGGTACGAATGAAGGTGGTACTAATGGCCATGATCATGCTGATGGTCCTGCCAGTGGTGCATACATCAAAAGTGTGACTTCTCCATACTACCACTCAACGTCTCCTTATGGAGATGTATCATTTGAGCACTTTTCAGGACCTGCCAGATCCCAAATCAGGCTCATTCACTACATCGGCCCCGTAAAGCCATGGAAGGTCCTGTCCACGGGGATATTTGAAAAGTGGTGGAGTGCGTGGTTCGACTACTCTAATGGAAAGCTGATCCATGATGCCATATACACGCAAAGCAAGGCACCCAAGTCCGGTTTCACGGCGAAAATCACGCCTTCGGACTTGTGTAACCCGGAAAACTACCAGCAATTCGCCACCAAATACCTCAGCTCCGCCAATAGTTGGGATGCCACCACGGAAGCACCACCTCTGGAAACGCCAAAAGCGGATTTCAACAACGATATCAAATCGTTTAAGAACTCGTGGAATGTACCGGACAATGTGAGTCCACCGCGTGCCAAAGTGAACATACCCTCTACCAATCTGAAACAACATCCAACTAATCTGAAACAACCACCGACTAATCTGAAACAATTAACTGACCGGAAACAAACGTCTAGTGAAGTTTCAACTTCGGAGGGCAACCATACAGACCAAATTGCAGAGAGGGTTTTCGACGATAATTACGACTACGTGCCTGAACATATGCTCATTACAAAGGCCGAGGCCGAGGCCACCCCAGAGTACCAGGCTATTCTCCAGGAGGAATCTTTAGACGAGGATGAGGAAAGTGAGCTTGAAGCCATTGAACAAGAATCCAGTGCCACTAAAATTCCAGAGTATCCCCGCATTTTCCCCTGGGAATTTAGAGACAACAACGTGCCTACCCGGAGGTGGGACTAAAGGAGCCACTTATTCTGGCAGAAGCCTTGCAAAAGGTACATACAGTCCACAGTGCAGTATAGGGAGATTGCTTTTTCGCACCCAATTCAGAGACCTCGTGCCAGAACATAAGGACTCGCCCAGACACCACCCCCAACCAACCATAATCACTTATTAGTTACAATCCACTACAATCACTAAAGGCATTAAACCCCAAAGCAAAGGCATAAAATGACTAATCAATAAATCACTTAAAATATAATTTTTTTAATAAAAAAAAATGACGTATCTTTGCGTATAATTCCAATGTATGCATTTTCATACCAGGGGTTACCCGGCTGTGAAAATTTTGCGTCGCAGGTGTTATGCAGACACACCCTCACAAGGAGATGGAAAAAAGAAAATTTGGTCAGTATCGCATCACTCTAACCTAGACCCAACTAGAATTAACAATGTCCAACGGTATCACTGAAGTCGACGCCAACTTGATCGAGAGTAACTACGACAATGTCGTCTACTCGTTCGATGAATTAAACTTGAAGCCCGAGATCGTCAGAGGTATCTTCGGTTACGGTTACGAATCGCCATCCGCCATTCAACAAAGAGCCATCTTGCCTATCACCGAAAACAGAGACGTCTTGGCCCAAGCCCAATCCGGTACCGGTAAGACTGCCACCTTCACCATTTCTGCTTTGCAAAACATCGACGAAAAGGAGAAGTCCACCCAAGCTTTGATCTTGGCCCCCACCAGAGAGTTGGCCTTGCAAATCCAAAACGTCATCACCCACATTGGTTTGTACTTGAACGTTTCTGTTCACGCCTCCATTGGTGGTACCTCCATGGCTGACGACATTGAGGCTTTCAGATCCGGTGTCCAGATCGTCGTTGGTACTCCAGGTAGAGTCTACGACATGATTGACAGAAGATACTTCAAGACCAACAAGATCAAGATGTTCATCTTGGATGAGGCCGATGAGATGTTGTCTTCCGGTTTCAAGGAGCAAATCTACAACATTTTCAAGTTGTTGCCTGAGACCACCCAGGTTGTGCTTTTGTCTGCCACCATGCCTCAAGATGTCTTGGAGGTCACCACCAAATTCATGAACAACCCTGTTAGAATCTTGGTCAAGAAGGACGAGTTGACCTTGGAAGGTATCAAGCAATACTACATCAACGTCGAGGAGGAGCAATACAAGTACGACTGTTTGTGTGACTTGTACGACTCCATCTCCGTCACCCAGGCTGTTATTTTCTGTAACACCAGATCTAAGGTCGAGACCTTGACCGCCAGATTGAAAGCCAGCAACTTCACTGTGTCTGCTATCCACGCTGACTTGCCTCAAGCTGAAAGAGACACCATCATGAACGAGTTCAGATCCGGTTCCTCTAGAATCTTGATCTCCACTGATTTGTTGGCCAGAGGTATCGATGTTCAACAAGTCTCCTTGGTTATCAACTACGACTTGCCAGCCAACAAGGAGAATTACATCCACAGAATCGGTAGAGGTGGTCGTTTCGGTAGAAAGGGTGTTGCCATCAACTTCGTCACCGCTGAGGACGTTGGTATGATGAGAGAGATTGAGAAGTTCTACTCCACTCAAATTGATGAGATGCCTGCTGACATTGGTTCTTTGTTCAACTAATCGTGCTGGTTTTTTATAATATATCGCAACATGAAAGTGAATACAAATATTTCGGTACCCATTGTAAATACGATTCAACTGACTTCTTCTTCGGCTTCTTGTGACTGACTTCTGACTTCTGACTTCCCTCACTTTGCTGACTTCCCTGGCTACTATTCACTAACTACTACTGTTTCTATCAAATGATTGTATTAAACAATAAGAAGAACTGAATGTACATCCAAACCTATTGGTAGTCTGGAATTTCTAAGTGAAAGAAAGGCGTGTTGGTGCTCACGGCAGCGTGGTAGGCACTTTCAATGTCTGGGTTGTTGATGGTAGCAATGTTCACGTAGTTGGTCTCGCTGACAAAGTCATTGTCGCCATAACTTCCAAAGCCAGACTTGATTAAAGCCCTTCTGACCCAAGGAGAGTGGATGCCACTGAAATGGATCTCCACCTCTCTGTCTGCGTATGAGTTGAGTGATCTTCTCAAATCAACCAATGCCTGCATCGAAGTAGCATCAACAGATGGCACACACGAAAAGTCGAGATGTAAGATCCTCAACAACGGCCTCTCGTCGGTCTTGAGGTGCTGCTCCGAGTCCAAGTCCTGGTTCTTTTTCTTGGAGAAAAAGTTCCATCTCAATGGACCTGGATCGTTCCATGGTCTATCTCCAGCGGAACCTCCAGCATATGGCTTGCCTCGCCTCGTGACTCTCTTGACTTCATCTGAAATAATATCGGACAAATCGGACGAGTTGGGGTATGAGAAGTTCTGAAGAGGTCTAAACACCACCACTCCTGGAGGAGGTGGGAACACTTCCACGTCGCTGTTGATGGAGCTATTGGAAAGAGGTACCCATTTGGTGTGGAACTTGATATTGGGGTGGTCCTTAAGAAGCTGCGTTCTGGACGGTATGTTCTTTTCGTACAATGCCTTAACCTTGAGCTTGCTTCCATCGGTGGAGTGGTACGAGTCCCGAGATAACACTTGCTGAATTTCGACATCGCCATCCGACTCGCCCGACGAATAAGTGTCTGCAGACTTGGCGATGATGTTAGGGTTGATCACCTCGGCCACACGAATGCGGCCCAAGAACTGGCTCTTGGGCTTGGCAACCTTGAAAAGAAGCACGGCAGCAGATGCAGCAATAGCAAAGTAGATACCATCTTCGATGGATGCGAAAACTGTAATGATCACAGCAATGAGGAAAATTCCACAGTCCATGGGGTTGACCTCCCACAAGTTCCTGGTGGATCTCCAGTGTGTGAGAAGATCCGACACGGCATGGATGATCACCGCACTAAGAGTGGCTTTGGGGATGTAGAAGAAACTGCTGGTCAAACAGTACAAGGCCAACAACACAACAGCACCAGTGAAAATACCGGCTAAGGGAGTTCTGACACCACACTTGGCCTTCAAAGCGGATCTAGAGAAGGATCCTGTAGCTGGGTAAGCATTGAAGAACGTACCGATTAAGTTGTTGACACCAATAGCAATCAACTCCTGGTCTGGCACAACCTTGTAGTCGTTGATTCTTCCGAAAGATTTGGAGATGGCAATGTGCTCCAACAATAAGATAATAGTGGAGACGGGGATTTCAGAAGCCATGTCACCAATGATTCCATCAGGAATGTTCATCACTCCAACATGTTTCAAGCCGGAGGGAACCTCACCGATCGTCTTGATCTTGCTCTTGAACTTTTTTTTGGGGCCGTCGAATCTCTTCAACTCAGGATGCACGATACCCCAAGCAATAGCCGTGGCAACAATTAAAACAATAGCATTTCTCAACTGCTGGAAGTAGAAGAACCACATATTCTTCTTAGGGTATCTCTTGCCCAAGTATTCACAGGACAGTTTCCAAGTATAAAGAATAAACAATGGAATAAGACCAAAAGCAGCATTGACGTTTGTGTCGGGCAAGTGTTTCAACGTGGAAACAACAGTGTGGAAAGAAGAAACCTTGGAGTTAACCAAAGAGTTGTAGCCCATCAAGGCAGGCACCTGGCCGGTGATAATGTTGAAAGCAGAACCAGACATGAAGCCCATGACTGCAGGCATGGAGATGAATTCAAGAATAAAGCCTAGTCTCAAGAGACCAATACCAGCAGCGATTCCACCACAGATCAACGACAAGAAAGTGGCGATTTCTGGGGCCGAGTACTGGTCGCCTGCTTTTTCTTGCACTTTAGCAACAACCTTACCCACCTGCAAAGACATCACAGCAACAGGACCAATAGAAACATCCTTGGAAGTGGCAAAGAAGGAGTAGATGAAAACACCCACAAACGACGAGTATAGACCGTATTCAGCACTCAACCCGGCCAATTGTGCATAAGACATGGACTGAGGCACCAACACAACACCAACAGTGATACCAGCAACCAAGTCTCCATAAAGCCATTTTCCATTATAGTGCAAGATCCACTTGGCAATAGGAAACAACGACACAAGGTATGCAAGGAGCTTTTGCAAAGGGTTGGAAAAGATTTCCTTGCCGTATTTTAGCACATCAGCATCCTCTTCAATATATTCGGGAACGGGCACGCCGTTAGGGTGGTGGGTATAAACCTCGTGATCTGTAGAGAAATCATGGGAGCCGATTCTTTCTTCATCAAGCTTGAATTCCTGGGGTCTCGGCACAAGAGATTCCGGGGGCAGGGCGTATTCGTTATTATGAGCCATTGCAAATGAAGAAAAAAAAACCGCCTATAAGAAAAAGTCTATGAAAATCTATGAGAGCCAAGAAGCGGTCTTATATAGAATGTAGACCGGGCGTAAGGAGGAGTAAGAGATATGCAAGGGGAGATGCGGCGGGCAGAAAGGTCAGGCGGAAAACAGCTGAAATGAGGCAAACTGATGTAACTAAATAAGTGTGGATGAATCTCATACATTACAAATCAATCCACAGTTAGTGCATCGCACGTGACCGCACTTGGACCTAATTCCATGACCGGCTGTAGCAAGCGGCTGGAAGGTCGTTCTAAAAGAATGGGGTATGTTTGAAAAAGGATGGTTTTGAAATTATTTTTGAAACGGTTTTACAAAACGTTTTTGCTTCTATACCCCTGGATCTAGCTCTACCTTTTCCTATCACGCCTGGTAGCGTGCTAGTGGCAATTGCTGCGAAATATTGGGGACGATCACGTGCGGTGTTGCAATAGAAGAGTTTTCAGGGCGGTGACATGACATAAGCGAGATTACGTCGCGGCCAAACTGAACACTGGTACATGCACTTCTCTTCATGGTCTACCATTACCCAAGAAAAGTAGGGGAAAAGGAAGAGAAGAAATAGAGAATAAATTACTTTATTGGGTAAAGATCAAGTGTGTAGCTATAATGTATTTTTTTTTCTTTTTTTCTGAGTTGTTTCCGAATTTTTTAGGTCTAGCGTTGTATTTGAGCTGAGGCCTGTAACGAAGAGTATTCTCGCAATTTTTCGTAGATCGGCCATTCAACGGTTAAATCCGAAGACTAGCAACGACTAACAATAACTGATAACGACCCACAGGGCTGAAAGTTCAGTACAATCTAGTACTGTACTATCAAGTAATACTATTTTATCATCTGCTACTATTTCATCATCAGGTACTATACTTTCATCTAGTACTATGTGATCTCCATTACACTTCTGGACTGGCCCTTTTATACTGTTCCAATGGAAAATTGTTCCCATGTGAAGATTGATCTTTTGTGAAGACCATTGAGATCTACCAGACTGATACTTTTACAAATAGTGATTGACTGAATTATATCATCGATGATACGGTACTGTCCTAAATTGTAACAAACTAACTTGATTGACAAACTAATTTATATAGACTGGATCTATTCTGGCTGTCCCAATTAGGCACTGGCCTCCACTTCGTCCACAAGCTTTCTGTATTCCTGTTGCTTGTAACATTGCTCAAGGAAAATCTTGTACTTGGCAGCCAACAACTTACGGTCGGGATGGCTGTCTGCAGAAGGCATGATCACCTTACCTGGCCCGGTCAACTTCTCCATGGTTTGCCATAACTTGTCTGCCTGCGACTTGGGCTTGGTGCTCTTGTTCTTGTCGCTCAACGACGTCATGGGCTTGAGGTCCATTCCCTTCAACTTGTGCGAGAGATCCTTCTGCACCGTTTGGGAAGTGTTTTGCTTGGATCCAAACGATAACGTCTGCTCGTCTTCCGAGTCCGAGTCCGAGGCCTCGTGCTTCTTGGCCGCCTGTTGGTTGAAGTAGTCCTGCTCTGCTGGGGCTTCTCCAACTGGGGTCATGCTGAACTGACCTTGGCCAGCTCCGACATTGGCTCCGTGATGGGCGGCGTATGCGAACGAGCTGATGTTAGCAGACGAGGCCGTTGCTGATGGAGCTGTGTATGGAGAGTGAGGAGGAGAGTGAGCACCTTGCTTGGAAGAGCCCATAGAGTTCAAGTCCACTTGCGACTTCAAGATCGTGTTTCTTCTGCTCTTGCCTCTGCTATTGATGTGCTCGTCAACAGATTGCTCTGCAGCCACAGCACCCAAGAGAGCAGAGCCGAAAACGACTGCAGCGTCGATGTAACGTGGAACAATAATTGGCAAACCGGTACAGTCGGCAAGCAATCTCATCAATAAACCGTTCCGGCATTGACCTCCACTCATGTACACGCATTTGATTTGATGTCCACCCTTTTCCATCTCCTCGATGATTTGTCTAGTTTGCTGGGCAATAAACTCACATGCTCCAAAGTATTGCAAGGCCAAGTCCTTAACAGAATGGTCCATGGACTGACCAATGATGGAAGCCCTCATTTTAGGGTCAGCAATGGGCGATCTGTTTCCGTGGAAGTCTCCATAGAAAAAGATGTGCTTGGCCAAAGAGACAACGGATCTGGTCTGTTCTTCCTCCACCATGTTCTCCAACACCAAGTTCAAGTAGTCGAACTTTGACAAGTTAGATGCTTCAGCAAGATGCACCAACTCTCCGTGAGAAGGGTGGATAGCCAAGACATGGGCCAAAAGTGCACCTGTGCAAGATTGTCCACCCTCGGCCAACCAGAAACCTGGGCCGAAAACATCCTTGTAGGGACCCCACACTCCCTGCACAAAGCAAGGCTTCTCAGACATACCAATGTGACAAGTAGAAGTACCAGCCACTGCAGCCAAACGGCCACAACCATTGGTCATTTTACCATCGGTGTCCTGGGACAACTCTGGGTGCGAGGGAAGATCGACTTTTCCTGCAACAGTACCAATCCAGCCGGCGTACGCATCAATCACACCACTTCCCACAATACATTCAGTGGTCAAACCCAACTCTTCAGCGGATTTGGCAGTCAACTTGCCCACCACATCTCCGGCACTCAACCAGGTGCCGGTTTTTCCCGGGATTCCACCCAATTTTTCAAAGTCGTTTTCCACCAACTCGGGCAAGTCGATCTGCTCCAAGAATTCCTTGGACCAGCCTGTTTCCGAGCCATCCACGCCAATGGGCACGAGTCCTTGCTTACATACAGTGGAGTTGAAAGACCGAGCTTCAGAGCCCGTGGCCTTATGGGTTAAAAAATCAGGCAAGTCATAGAACTTTAAGTCGTCCAAGCCGTTGGGACGGTTATGCTTCAACCACTTCATCTTGGGTAACTCCATCTCAATGGACATTTGACCTCCCACGTACTTCAACGCCTTATCTCCGGTGGCGTTGATCACATTGGTCTCATCCTCCGCACGGTGGTCCATCCACAAGATAATGTTCTCCTTGTGGTCAGAGAAATCTGGCCCAACAGCAGCAGGAGTGTCCTTAGATTGCGAAACTGCTACCAAAGAGCAGGTGGCGTCGAAACCAATACCAAAGACCTCTGAGGGGTCAATGTCTGAATCTCTCAAACATGCCTTCACACAGAAACAAATAGAGTTCCAAATCTCCGTGGAGTTCTGGGTGATGTGGTTATTTTTCAACTGGTGTCTGGTAATAGGACGCTCAGCAAGCCCCAAGATCAAACCATTGGTGTCTATAACACAAGCTCTAGCCGAACCGGTTCCAACATCCACCCCCACAAAGTAGACATCGGGCTGAGGTTGATGGGTCAATTGGTGGGTGTTGAAAAAGGACGACTTACGTGATTTCAAGCTGGTGTGAGATTTGTTGATAACCATAATGAAGAAGAACCTCTGTGTTGAATTGCAAAGTAAACGAGGGGTGGGGAATGCCTGGTTAAGTAGCAAGAAGATGGGGCCTGGTTGCTATGCATTGTGCAGGAGAGAACCCCACCGGGTGCGTAGATTCATGACATCATAAAAAAGATGGGGGGAAATGAGGAAGGGAGGCAAAGAAAAAAAGGGGATTATGGGATTCAGAAGGAAGAAGTACAAGATAAGGTGCAGGATCTTCTTGTTGTCAAACAGAAACACTAGGTGAAAGTGTATGCAGAGATAGAATAAGGTTAGGACGACGGCGACACTAATGTCAGTCCCGATCGTGGATCGGCCGATAATTCATGCGCACCATTGTTTTAGAAGAAGCAGCAGTGAGCAAGAATCAAAAAAAGAAAAGCGGTGCTCGCCCGTACACCTGACCTGACCTGACCCTGCCCACGCACACCCGAGAGCAGCGTGCGAGAAGAACGTCATTTTACATTGGGATGCGCGCTTCGTGACACCCGTTCCGTGACACTCGCTCCGTGACCCATGGGCTCCCATGAAGTGTATCCATGGCAACAAGTATAGTTCCTAATCCATTTCTAATATACATATTATACAATCGCCGCATTCGTAATGTTGTGGCGCCCGAATTTGGAATTTGGTGGTTCCAAAAACTTGGTGGTTCCAGAATTTGGTAGCGCCAGAACGCTAGAGTGCGTGATAGTGTGATAGAGTGTGCTGTGCCAGTGTTATGATGTGATGTGTTGTGTTGTGCTGTGTTGTGTTGTGATATCTGCGTGCTTTGATATCTGCTTGCTGTGATGTGCTAGTGTCTTAAGGAGGGGTACTTCTGCACCACTTCCACTAAAAAGTCAAACTGCTCTGTTTCTTCCACGGCTGCCCGCACATGGGATGCCGCTATCCGGCGGACACCTGCGTCTTTGGCCTCGATGATGGCGGCCTCCACCAAATTGGCCATAAAGATCTCAAGGGCTCTGCCCACCACTACGGGCGTGGCCTGTGCCACCTTCCCAATATCTTCATCGGATTGCATGATTTTCTTGATTCGGGCGGCAGGGAAGTGTGTTTTGATCTTGTCAAATGACTTGAGAATTGTTTCCTGACTAACTGTGGGCAGCCCATTCTTTTGAGGTGACGACGCTTCTTCAGCCATGGGTGCTGCTGCAGCCTCTGATTCTTCCGGCTCTTCCGGCTCCTCCTGCTTGATGGGTTCACTACTAGCTTCCATACTGACTTCATTGGCCGGGGCAGATGCTGCCGCAGGACTGCTGTGGGTTTGTTCCAGCTCGTCGGGGGGATTGATTAGAGAATTGATACTAGACATGGCTCGCGGGGAGAGGTGTGCATATGACAATTTGGGGCTTTTGGTGTGAAATGAGGGCTTTATATAGATTTTATATTCGCACGCGCTGGCGCGCTCCCGCCTGCACACACCGCCGGGCATCTATGCTTCTTTCTACGCACTCGAAACTGCACCGTGGCCAGATCAAGTGAATGTTGAATTTCCTGGGGTTCCATTATGATACAATATCAAATTATGGTGGTTGAATCCCTTATGATGTTCAAAAAAAAAAAAACAAAAAAAAAAGACAACCAAAAAAGCTTCGTGCTCTCTACGCTCACTGGTTAAATCCACTCTACTCTTTTTTCTTCTAATCTACGCTCCCTCATAACTGCGATGGCTGAGGATCTTAATCTCTATACACATCTACGGTTCTAGAACGCCAAACACATTTCAAACACGTTTCAAATTCGTTCCGAATACGTTTCAAAAACGTTTCAAACTCATTTCAAGTACGTCCCAAAATCTCAGAGCACCATACACGCTTCATACTCTACACGTTTCTTTAATATCTCCATTCCCATGTTTTTAACCTATGCACTATGCGTACCGGAGCACACGAGACCTAGTCTCTCGTTCGACTGGGCAGCCAGCGCCGGTAAATCACCTCCGTCACTCTATACAGTCGTAGCAAAGCATGTAGGGCCGGAGAATCCAATTTCCCCAGCGTGAGGCGGGAGAAGTCACCTGCACACGGCATGTCCACGTAAACAAGCACCAATGTCTTTTTCACGCTCGTCACCACGCGCGCGATGGCCATGAAATCCTCCCAGGTGCTCCACTCACGGCCATCATTGGCTATAACCAACACAGCGTACTCTGCGTGCAGGAACGGCGGCCCCCTCTTGTAAAGCAACATATGAGTACCGAATTTAATACCACTCTTAACACACCAGCCCAAGCTACGGAAATGATGATAAACCACATACTCAAGAAGAAACCGGTTATGAGCCACCATGTTATCCTGCATACAGGCGCGAAACGTCTCCTCGAGCAGGAGCTCTCGCTTCTCCTTTTCCTTTCCCTTTTCCTGCACTACCTTCACCACGTCTAAAGCAAATGCAAGGAAAAAGAGTTCCACTTTCTGAAGCTGGAGTGACTCCAATTTGAGTTTTGAGTCCAAATCAATTCGAGAATTTGCGACTCCATATATGACCTCGTCACGTGACCCTGCGTTATATACCGTCTCCTGTTTTTTATCCTCTTTTTCACTTTCCCCCACCTTTTTATCCTCTTTTTCACCTTCACCATCTTTATCCTCTTTATCCTCTTTCTTCTCCATTTTACCTTCCCCTTTCTGCGGTTTCCTCATGAGCTCCATCTGTTTCTGGGTCTGTACCAACTCCTCTTTCTCCTCCATAGTTAAAGCACGCTGCCGTTCTAATGCTTCGAGGTGCTGTACACGACTGCGTAGTTTCTTAAATGTCTTTCTATCATCCCGACGGGCCTTGGTGACGTCTTCTTTAGGCGTGCCGGGAACACTTTGGGCCAGGTTTTGAGCCCGGTGCCTCCATGTTGGATCAGACCGTGATAACGTTCCCTTGCCAAAAAAACCTTGTTTCCAAAGCAAGTTCATATCGTCTTCATTATGGATCTGGAACACCACATCGGGGCGTGTGGCTACCATATCAACCTCATACCTCTGTTTTGAAGCTTCTAATGTCCCTAGGTACATGCTTCCCACCCGGTACAACATCCACATCCACGAGAAGGGATTGGCGAGCGTCGTCACCGGGTGCCGTCCATACAAGTCTACTGAAAGCGTTACTGGAAGTGGATTACAGTAGATTGCATTGAGAGATCTTCCCTTGCGCTTCTCGGTCATGTTAACCGGAGAAGACCTTCACAGGATGTAATCTAGCGGCTGGTCCGCGCTACGTCAGGCAAAACGAAAGCAGAAAGCGGTGAAACAACAAACAACAAAGTAATGTTTACGGTGACTTTTAGATTAGTATATTGAGCAAACAGAATGATGTTTCGAGTCAGATACCGTTGTAGTCTTTTGTGGCTTACAGCGAATAGATCTTCAAGCAACACGAATGAATGATTGTCATCTTGAAACATAAAACTAGGCACATACAATTACTTCTGCAGAAGTGGAGAGTAGTTGATGTTGCGAAAATCTTTCTCCTCGCTCTGCGAATAAGTACTGACGTGCGGGTAACTGCCATCACGCGCGCTTAATCGAGGGGTAGGGTCCACCCCATTTGGGAGTACATACTATAGTATTCTGTGAAATAACTCTGATTGAAATATGTGACATCTTTCAGGAGTGTTGAGAAGACACTATACTTTTAAAAAACTAAAGAGAGAAAAAAAAGTTTGCTGGTCCCAGGAATCGAACCTGGGTTTGTTCGGCCACAACGAACTGTACTAACCACTATACGAGACCAGCACCTGATGACTTTCAAAATTTGGCGATTTCCATACCGACACTGTCAGCGACATAGTAATTTTTGAGAAATAGGCCATGAAGTCCCATAAAAAGCTCCATAATCCTCAATTATTCAAAACACAAAACATCTATAGTTGTTTCTGTCCCCGTATCTAACTGACAATTTCAGGTGGCTCCAAAGAATACAGTAGGTAGGATTGCCGAAGAAGTCAAACGTGGGAACCTAGGAGTCAGACCAAACCACACCCGATATTTCCGAAATAAGCTTGGCATAAAGGTGAAAATAACCTAAGAAAAATGACCCATCAAGCTCTTAAATCTAAAATGCAACCTGTCATTTTGGTCGACCCCATTGTGAGTAAACTTGGACTCGCTCAAAGAGGGGTGCCCCTTAATTTCAAATGAGAACAATGAATTCTAAACTTGAAAACGTCGAAGATGGCTTAAAACAATGTTCAAACAAGGCTGAGCACTTTTAAGACCCTTCAGAACTTGAATAATGGCTCTGCAAGGTACATCATTGACACTTGCTTTAATTTCCCTGTATTTTCTTCCGCACGTGGTACCTGGGCAGATTATACACTGCATATTGCACAGCACAATGGAGGGAATTTTTGAGCTGGAGACGGGAAACTTTCCGAAGTTGATTCTAATAGTAGGAATTCAAAAAAAAATAAAAAAAAAACAACTTTTGATACGTGTCTCATTTCTCGACAAAAACCAAGGTTCTAGAAGAAGTAGCTTAGCCGTAGAACATGGCCCAAATGCGCATCGATGCACCAAGTGTTCCAAACACATTCGGCGAACTGAAAAAAAACCGATTTTCCTTTTTTCCTTCTCCTAAGAGAACAAATCCGACAGCAATCTCTTTCAAAGCATGGAAGTGGTTTCGAGCCGATGTGTTATGCTGCAGTAGAGCTGGCCGCCTCACAACATGCATGAATAATAGGCCTTACAGAATTACGTATGGCCCATAGTACGTGACTGGGAATAATCGGAATCCGCACACACACACACAAATCCCGAAAACAAGGTTTCCAGGTCAAACATCTCTTCCAATTGCCATACGCTTGTGAACGTTTCTTATGCACTGTAACCTATCTCGAGCTTCCGACATACATACAGACGCGGTGAATTAGCACCAAGGTACGCCAAATCGGCGGAAGACCAAAAGAGTCTGAGGCGGATCTAGCCGCTGGACGCCGAGAAACATACACAAATGCTTGGAAGCGGATCTGTTTTTTTTTTGCTTTCGGTAGATCCGTCGGCTCCGCACGATACAAGATTTCCGCCACTTTAGTAGTGGACTTCGCAGCACATTAAGGTGCGTCTGCAGAGTCGAGCCCTACCTACACACCCAAAGCGCCCACAGAGGTAAACAATCAGTGGAAATAATTTCTAGTTGTAAAAAAATCATAACGCCGTAGTTCATCGATTCAAAGTCGTGGTGGTGGGTGAAAAACCCACAAGAACTTTTGCGGCTAGTAGGTTAATACGGCACACAGGCCCTGCATCGTGCGGCAAGACAGTTTGGGTGACGTGTGACTCATGCATAGAATGGTGGTTTGAAGTTAGCCCATACGAAGTTATCTGCAAAGAGCCGAACTTCACCAAGTCGGCCAATCTTCTGATCGCCCAACCGTCCAAGCCTCCAAGTGGAAGTTGCATCAGGCAGTTTCGGAATCCGGCGAGGTTGCGCTGACTAACCGTGCGGCGTATCCCTACTACTCATGTTGGTTTTCGTTTTATCTTTTCGGATTTGTTCTTGGAGTTGTATGTCAGTCTTTGCCGGTGGTTTGCCAGGTATGTCTTTGAATTACGCCGTAAGGCCACATCTTTGGGAGGACTAAAAAAAGTGAAGTTCCAAAAAAGTTAGTCTTTAGAAGCACGGTGTGTGTATTACAGATAAAGACGAGTGATCTCACATAACAAAGCATCTGGAAAACTGCCAAGCCAAAAGATCTATGTCTCGCGGAGGGAAGCCAAAATTTTACCATGCTGGGCGAGTCCCAATTCGGGGGTTTCCATTGCGGTTCGTCTTCTGTGTATTCTTGGAACCCTTTGATGCATGACTAGGTTATGATAAGCTGGAACGCGACATACCTTGGCGAGCAGCTACAGCGAGGGGTTCATAGAAGCAGGAAGTGCATTTCAAAGCATGAGTGGAAAAGCTTCTTGATTGCTAACCACAATCCAGAAATTTGCGCTTTCGAACAATCTGTAACAAGAGCATATTTCGTAACGAAGGTCACCAGCATAACCTCTCCGGTTCTTGCATGATACAATAACGGCTTGACGAACGCGAACCTTATTCTAATAAGCCCTATACAAGAGAGGTAATATTGGATCTATGCAATACAAGACTAGCCGGAATACGGTAGGTGCACGGACTCGACCTGAGTTTAAGATGGGGAGAGAAGAAAAAGCGTGGGATCTCCTCTCGGGGTATGCTTGGCGTGCTCCGAAGCCTGGACCCCGCCAATGTAAGAAGGCTCCTCTCCATGCACAAGCTTCGAGAAGAAATTCGGCCGCAGAAGAGCTCGAGACCTTTTCCAATAAAAGGCCCACACTTGCAGGGCAACTGCGCGATTAACGCGCAGCCCGCATATCCTACTATAGCACGCCATTTCTCGAACCTCGTAAGTCAGTCAAAAAAAGCTGCATTGAGTGGTATTTTGGACGATCATACGCACTCCAAAACGATCTGACGCTAGAGTTACATCAATACTTAGACTTCATCCACCACACCTGTTGTGCAGGCCTGGTCAGTCGGTTTGAATGTCCAGATTTGGGGAGGGGGAAGAACTTTGTTTTTGGGTTAACAGCGAAGGACCTGTATCTCAATGGGAGGGGGACTTTGTTGCTTTAAATATACCAATACATTAGCGATGTGCTGGCTTGTGCATAGTATGAAACATCTCTGAAACACCCCGTTTTGGGTGAAGTCACGTTCAGATGCCATAGGGCTTCGATGCATTAGTCATTTCTTGTGCCAAGTTATCCTAACCACTGTAAGAAAAGTTACGTCCTCAAAGTATGCATGGGTTCAGATGCGAGGTCGAGCCGTCAGGCAAAAGAAAAAAAAAAATAAAGGCGGGTGTTATGCATAATTTTCCACATCTGGCGTATTTTAGAGTAGATTTCGTCGGCTCTTGGTGGGTCTTTTTTCAGACGCTTTTCGAGGCGCATATGCTGGAAGTGACAGAAACAGGGTTGCATTTGCCCGAACCTATGCTTGGCCACTTTTTGCCGTCTCTAAATCTTATCTTAGGAAGGCCAATGCCTCGGGCTGTCGTCGCGATGCTTCCCGGTATATATGATGTTTCAGGCTGTACACACTCCTGGCTTATCATAAAAATATGGAAAAAGGGGGCAGCTTGCAGAATACTTAAAACGAGGCACGCATGGGAGTTTTTCAAAAGTCTAAGATTTTGAAATATGGATAGATCTAGACCTTTCTGAACACTTTCCGTAGTATAACCCCTTAAGTCGCTTAGTTAGCATTCGCGCCACAGACACAATAAACCATATTACCCGATATTGTTAAGAGCGCATATCTTGCATATTGCCTCAAGAGAGCGGAACGGTAGTTAAAACGGGGGCACATCTAATGCGGGTGTGCGCATAGGTGTTTGAGGATCTTCTCCATGCTTAGGCTCGTAAAAAGAAAGGTGGGATGACTTGTCAATATACTTTTGATGCACGACATTAGGTGTCGGAAATGCAAGCAGTAGTATTAATAGCATTTTGAGACCAAGGAGGGTTTTATGGGAGCAATTATCCTGAGTTTGCTCTGAAGGTTATGACCCAACCCGGTCGCTAATGAACGGCAAAGAAACGGCCAAATTGTATGCACTAGGCGTCAGGCCCTGCAAGCAGCGGGCTTGGCATTAATATCGAGACGCAATGTCCAGAGTACGTATGCAACGCCTAAAGTACATATGCAACTGCTAAAGTACATACGCAAAGTAGGAGACTGCATAATGCACCAGATGCGTTCGAGCGATACCTTGCATCATTATAAGACCAGTTGCTTCCCTGGGTTGATGCCTGACATATATCTATATATATACAGCTCTCGACCCCGGACCCACCCACTTAGGCCAATTGCTGAAAAACCTCTAAATCACCCCTCGAGTCTCTTCATCATGGATTATGAGAACAGATTCGAAAACAGAATCGAAAATATATTCCACCCGGAGTCCGGTAGGTCCTCCGTACAGTTCCTTCCTCCAGACATCCATAGCTCCACCCCAGTGCCCCCAAACTACATCAACAACTTACGCTTCGAGTATGACGTCTTATTATATGCATTGATGGAAGGCAACCACATGCCATTTAACCGGTCTCTCCCTCTTCCTCTAGATGAGTGCATAGAGGGTCCCTCCGACCCCATGGGCTCCAGCTGCGGCCTCCAACACCGGACATGGCCGGTCAACGGTGAAAACCCCCAGTTGAACCCAGCCCTTTTCACGCCAAGTCAGGAAAACCTCTTATTGAATAACCAGCTCAACCAAGCCTACTACCAACCAGGCAAGCAGTTGACCAAACAGTCTGTGGAGTCTATCTACAACGACATACCCATGGTGAGAGCTGAGCAGGACTCAGACGCCAGGCAAGTCAGGTTGGGCATTCCTCGCAATTCCCCCAAGGAACCACTTGTGGGTGAGTCAACTCTCCAGAGCTTAATGGCTGCACTGGCCCCGGAGTTCCCTCGAAGCTCCCCAGAAATCGACCTCCAGGCCCAGGAAGAATTGACTGCGCTTCAGAAACATTACTATACTTTTTTGCTTGGCATCCAAAACGGAGCTAATGTGCCGGATGCTACTATGGCTGATCTGAACCCAGAAGTAGATATGCCAGAAGCTCAGATGAAGACTGAGGTCAAGGTAGAAGAGCCAGTACATCCTTTGAAGTCACCTAAAAGCTTAGATTCTGCTAATTTGGATTCTGCTACTTTAAGGTCTAGTACTTTAAGGTCTAGTACTTTGGGGTCTGCTACTTTGGGGTCTGCTACTAATTTAGAGCAGCCAAGCCTGGGCAAAGCAGAAAAAAAAGAAAACAAGAAAAAAAATAAGAAAGCGGGGATCAATATTAATATGGAGCAACAGTCGGGGATCATGCTAGATTCCTTGAGTTCAGACAACGAGGAGCAGTACCCCGCATTGCCCGTGGAATGTTTGAGTCCCTTGGAAAGGTGGAAATTACATTGTCAAAGGCACAAGACGCCCAAAATCAAAAAGGGCCCGGTGCCCTGTCCGCACTGCAACAAGTCGTTCCCCAATATGGACGAGTGCACCAAGCACCTAGACCAGGAAGGCTTCAAGCAGAAAAACATCTGTCCCGACGAATCATGCAAATACTCGATCTTCGGGTTCCGCGTACGCAGCCATCTTCGCCGGCACATTTGCAACGAACACTTGAAACGGTATAACCAAAAGAGATTACGCAGCACGCAAGGCCGCAAGAAAGATCTTCCCGGCGTCAAGGTATTACTCAGCCACGTGTACGTGTGTAAGCACAAAGACTGCCTGAGGGCGTTTTACCGGCTGGACAGTCTCACGCGGCACGGGCGGTTGACCCACGAGGCCAAAGGCCAAACTAAGGCGTCGGAGACTCTGGAATGTGAAGAGGGTATGTGAGATCTGTCATGCGCATCACGCTGCATGCACATCGGAGACAACGAATGCAGCCATGGGGCGACTGCACGCGCGCGGGCCTTGTGCGTATGACTACTGCAATTGAGTCTGCGAAGCTGTCTACTAAGGCAGCACATCTGCGCCCTGGATCCCGATTGGCCGATAGCGTCACCGCACTCCCTCGGCATTGCATGCTTTTGGCCTTGGGGCCCGTGAATTTGCCTCATCCTCTGTCGTCTCCTCTCTGTCGTCTCATCGTCTTCTTGCCGACGCCTTTGGGTCAATATGTCTGTAAATTAACAAATATTAATACATGTGCTTTATGGCTGGTGGTTATAACGGGGAGTAGGGGGTCTTAGTGGGGGAATCGGTTGTCTTGCTGTCACAGATGTTCTCACACACCATTGCACACCCTTGCACATCCTTTCCTTGCACACCTTTGCACACTCTTGCATTTAATCCCTTTTATTGTTTGTTTGCATGAATCATACGCGAAAGTTTCCAGGATTGTTTCATGTATGCTTCATTTATGTTACATTAATATTTATTGATGTTGGTGAATGTTGCGGCTTTCATTTATTGCATTGTTCCCCGTTGTTCATTTGTTCGTTGCATGCAAGGCGTTGGGGACTTTCTTTTTCCTCCGAATGCGAGTGATCAAAACGGGAATGTCGTTCCGTTGCCCAAAATAAAGTCATCGCTCCCAACACCGTCATACAGAGCAACCATTTCTACCAAGTTCTATGAAATCTTTGTGGGTTGTGCTCAAGAGATTTGCGGTGGTCATTCACATCATATTAACTTCTTCGGTCACGACCTTTCACGTGACTTATTCCTAATGCGAATATCTATAATGAAAATTACACATCTTCTAGGTATTGAACTAGACATATTAGGATGCGATTTTAATAAAAAAAAAAACAAAAAAAAAAAAAAAAAAAATGAAACCCTGCAAAAACTGGAAAAATCTACTACCTGTAGTATTCCTGGTGGGTTGAAAGTGCTCATAATTGGATACTATTGCTACGTTTTGACGTTGACGTTAAGATGACGTTTTCTTTACTTTTGACCGTATCTCAGGCCAGGGTTGAAAAATACTGGGATTTGAAAAATTAAAAGAAAGAAAAAGGAAAAGAGAAAAAAACAAAATAAAAGGAAAGAGAAAAAGGAAAAAAGGCTATTTTGGTTATTTTGGGTATTTTGGTTATTTTGGGTATTTTGGGTATTTTGGTTATATTGGTTATATTGGTTATTTCATATGTGTTGGTGTAACTCGCATATCCACGGCTGAGGTTAAAAGTTTTCAGTATGAACTCCCAGGTTCTCTTTTCTTGGGACATTTGAAGATCCATTGAAACCCAACTATTTTTTTTTTTTTAAAAAAAAAAAGATACTTCCATGTTCCTCGATTAAATATTTACCTATCCATCAATCCATTGATTATTTCTCAGTTTATCATTTCACTTCAAACAATTACACTATATGATTATTGTCAGATCCGCCATAGGTAGTACCCTACCTATTCAAGATATTATGAAGCCTCTCTGCCTGATACTTTGTATAGGGCCTTTTAACCAGCGCGCTACCAGCCAGCCACCCGTCAGCTACCAGCGGGCACCTTTACAACTATACAGTGTTCTTCAAAACTATTCAAACCAGAGGGCAAAATGTTTGGAACCAGAACCAACAAAATTAAACAAACCAATAACTCAAAAAATTTTTCTTACCCATTCACACAGTCTTTCAAAACATATGTCATAATGTTTCAAACACCATCTTGAATTCTAATGAAAGTTGGTGTGAAACATTCTGCCATTTGCCATTTGGTTTGAAAGACTGTGAAAGGGAAGGGGTCCGGAACTCTTTAAATTATTGGTTTGTTTATTTTGGCTAGTTCTGGTTCCAAACATTTTGTCCCCCTAGTTTGAATAGTTTTGAAGAACACTGTAAACTACCTGATTATTACACTATCTGATTATTACACTATCTGATTATTACACTAACTGATAATTGCACTAACTGACAATTTCAGTGTGACCATTTATTGCTCTGCATAAATGGTTCAAAATTTAATAAATTATAGGCTTGAAGATTCACCACAGAGAATTACCTAGTCACACTGAGAACACACCATTGCAAACATAACACTATGATACTACTACTCCACTACTGTGATCATTACTTTTTAGTCTATTGAATCCACCTGCCTAAGAAGTGTTATTAGTAATCTATGGAAAATCTAGGTAATTAGATTTAATTGTCAACAACAAGCTTAACTTAAGCTATACCGTCAGCAGCCAAGCTATATCTGGCTACATGTAGAATGGTGGCTGTATGATAAGACAGAATAAGATGAGACGAATTCGATGAGACGGTGATTATGACTGAACAGTGAAGTATGGTAAGGTGCAATAGAGCAAATGTGTGATACAGTAAAAAGTAAACATTTTGGTGCAGTAATGGCGCAGTGAGAAAAAGAAAAAGAAATAAGAGAATTGGTTAGTCTCGGTACGGTACTTGAAATTTCGACACACTGAAAAAGAAATAGTGGGGCTTTGGAATCACTTTATACTACTGGACTAATCAAGTACCTACTGATACAGGTAAACCAGTACCAAAAAAAAAAGAAGAGTCTGACCCACCAAAAAGCCCCGCACTGGTAATTTTACTCTGGACATTTCTATTCCGCCAAGAAATATTCTGGTCAGTACCAAGTATTGGTGTAATAAGTACTCCAATGAGTATAAGTATTCCAGTAAGAAGAACTCTAATAACAAGTACTTGTTAGAACTCCAGTAAAAGTGTTGACCTTTCTTGATGCATTTATGACGTTTCTCTCATATAGTATGGGTCATCCACTGTATTGTTCCCTAAGCATGGTTAATTTATGAGCCAGTTGATATCCCAACAATCGTTACGGATATGACATTATCAAAAAAATAAAAAAGGTTTGTTGATCATATAACTGACTCTAAAAAGTACTTGCCCGTCTGTTTTATTATGATGAGAATACTTGGTTTAAACTATGACTTCCATTGATACTAAGAATAACATCACATAGTGTCAACGAGTACTTAGCAGGTACGGACCTAAGGTACTTCGTGGATATGTTATATGCACGTCTGTGAAGTACTATATGCAGGTTGACAGTGGGTGAAGAGTTTTCACCCATCTCGACACATCTCGCACTGTGGTCTTATAAGGTACAACTTACATATCCCTGTATATTAATATATACTAAATCATAGGTTGAAACATAGAATTTAGTTGAGCTAACTATTCCCATTATTGACTCATTAATATTATAGAGCCCCGTCTTATCTAATTGGGCTGTGTGAAATGAATAAAAGTAGATAGAGTGAATGATACATAATAGATGTTATTGACATAGTATCAGAGACAGTCCTGGCAGATAACAAGAGACCAAGATAAAGCGAGGACAGTACAATTGTTATGTTCTTTAATACGTTAATGCCTAAACTTGAATTCGTTGATGGTTCCTCAAAGAGAAAAACTTCACATTCGAAAAAAGTCACCACCAGAAAAACGGTAAGGATTTGTTCTGGAATATTCAAAAGGGGCCATCGATTCACGAAGTGCTATGATATGCCAAATGCTGTCTCACCACTGTAACAATCGGACTGAAAGGCTTCATAGTACTTATGATAATAGTGTAAAGTGGAGTTGGTACGGTAAATGAATACTATAAGAGAATAGTGAAATTGTGGTAGAGCAAAGAGAATTTTAAGACTGTAAACTGTGTATAGAGAGAGATGGTATTCTAAGGGCAGTAGGACTGTAGGACTGTAGGACTGTAGGACTGTAGGACTGTAAGAGATAGTATAGTAGTTGGTCCATTATAGAGCAGTCCCCATACAAGTATTAAAGCTCATATGCCCAGTTAATCAGATATCCAATTTATCTGGACTTCTCACCTTTTGGTTTGTTTTCCTTCAGTATTCAAGTAACTCCTATTCCTTCCTTGGATCGGTCATTAACGAATACACTTTTTGACTACTAGGTACAAGCATCTAACAAGATTCAAGATGAGAGTAGAGCATAATGATCAAGGGTTTAATGAATATGGTAGAGTATACGAGTGAAGCATTTTAGCCCTTGTTCCGACTATAGTTTTTTATAAGACATGAGTGCCCAGTGATATTCAGTAGTAATAATAGTTATTCGTCATTGTAGTCATTGACAGTCATAAGTAGTGTAGTCAATAATGGCAGCCGTATTAATAGTCCAATTCAAGCATTCATACCTCCACTCATTAGTAATGGTCTGTGTATACTGACTGTTAGTAGCCACAAATTAATTAGTCACTCAATAAGCGTAGCAGTGTAGTGTGGTAAACTGTACCGTAAGACACAGTCAAAGAATAGTAATTACAATAAGATACACTACAGTAACTATGGTAGAGTATGGTAGACAATAATACAGTGAGTATGGTGTCAGATAGGACAGTAAGTTTATGTAACATGGACCTTAGAGTATGCCGATATATGTTGGCCGTATGAATACGAGTAGAAGTGGGAATTGAGCAAACTCCATATTATGTGCCTTCCAAAAATTGCAATACTTTTCAATTGCAATACTTTTCAATTCCAATACTTCTCAATTCCAATATTTCTCAATTCCAATACTTCTCAAATCCAATACTTCTCAAATCCAATACTTCTCAAATCCAATACTTCTCAATACAAAAATTTCCCAATACCAATTTTACTCAATTCCAATAATTCTACGAAAATAGCATACTACAAATAGCATACTACGAATACAATAGGGTTTCTTCCATAATAGGCAATCGGAAGGAATTTAAACTCTTCTGATAAGGTCTAGACTTTATACTTCTGATGCAATATCTCCACAGGCTTGTGCGTGCTTGAATCTTTGAGACTTTGCCGACATACATATTGACACACGGCATTCATCTTCAATTTTTAGCCCCATGTACATTTTGTGAGTTTGTATGTTATTAGCTATAGACTTTGGATGGGTAGTCCACTACCATTTAATCATTCGAGTATTTGACCATTAACCATTAACCATTGATCATTGATTGTTTGATCATTTGATCATTTGAATAATAATGGTACACTCAGTTTATCTTGTAAGTAGCAAAGTGTCTTTCAAGCAATTGTCTGCTTCAGGGGGTCTGTGGGCCTGCTTCAGGGGTCCGCGTGTCTGCTTAAGGGTCCGCGTATCTACTTCAAGTACTCCTCAAAGACGGCCACCAACTCGTCCTCCGAGCTGCCACTGGATACAGCGTCATTGACGATTCCATTGACACTCACCGTGGGCGTGACATGAGCCCCCACTGTTCTTAAGTACCGCGTAAAGTACTTAAGGTCCACCGTGGTTGCATTACCCGAATTGGAAGCCTTTCCGGCCGTGGTATCTTGGATATCTAATAACTCCAAAACCTCTTCCTCAGTGAAGGGAAGGTCAACGTCTGACGTCACCAGCTTGCTAATTTCTCTATATATCTCGTTTCTGCCCAAGTAGACGGTTGCAGAATCGTAGAATAGCTCCTTATTCTTGAAAAGAGATCCCAGAACTTCCCAGAAAAGCTGGTTGGACTTTTCCGGCGCCTTTTCCCGGAGCAACTTGGCTGCAGCCAAAGAATATTCATGGAGTAAGACCGAATTAGGGTGCCATGGTTGTACCACATTAACAAACACAAATTGGAATGATCCTGGCGACTTCTCGTCCAATCGCTTGATCACATTAAGGAGCTTAAAGTAGATAAGCCCCGAAAATGGACAATTGTAGTCGAGATATAGGTTAACCACATGAGGGGCTTTGGATGCAAACTTGGCTGCCTTGTAGAAGTAATGCGATAAGGAGTATTTGGGCGAAATCATCTTGTTGTAATGTGGTTTTCTGTAGTAAAGGGGGGGGGGGGGGGGGGGGTATTGTCAGTGTAGGTTAAATGGTGGAGATCTTTCGCGCATTTGAAGTACTCCACACTTTTAGTTGCTGCCACCACATAAAAAGCTCTAGACGAAGTCGGAGAATATCTCTGCATCGATACCAAAACCCTGGAAATCGACTCCCGACTTCTTGAATCGCTCCTTCATTTGCTCAAATACACTCTTGGATGAGGAGCTCGGAATAGATTGTCCACGTGGTACTTGCTGGGGCGCTGTCTGCAGAATTCTACCGATTCTGCTGCTAACTATCGGACTTGAATCCGGCTGAGCCATGGACTGATTTGGAGAGCTGGCGATTCTCATCTGGCTTCGCCCGGGAGGGTATGTTGGTTGTGGCTCCACTGATTGCGATGAGTTGGGAATCACCACACTCGATGCGTCTGTATACAGACTATCGGGATTAGCCCGCGCTGAGGTCTTTTTGGTGCTTTTACGCCGATGTTTTCTTAACCGGGCAAAGAACTTGGGAGTCTGGGGCTCGGGATCCGAGTCCAAGACAATGACTTCGGGAGGTGAAGTATGTGATATCAGACCATCAATGTGTGGTTTGGAGACCGGCTTCGATATCTGAATGTTCATGTATGATTTGACTCCTGGTGACTGTTTGACCTGTAATATTGGTGATTCATCAGGCCGTCTATTGTCTTCAATTATTGTTTCTGGTTGGACCAGATTATTGTGGTTCTTGGATGAATGTGATAATCCTTCCTTGGTCTGTGGATCTTGAATAGCTTTATATGAGCCATCGTCTTGAAGTTTTGGGGTTTCCCCGTTTTGTGTCTTTGATTGGATGGACGCATGTGACGATGTTTGAGTTACCAAACCTTGATTTAGAGGACTCTTGTCCTTTGAATTCCCTTCCTCATTTGACAGTGATAAATCCACCACTGGCAACATCGTCTCATCAGTCGCCATGCCCTTTTTCTTGAGTCGATTCAACTTCCGTGTGGCGCTCTTTCGTTTCTTATTAAGCTTGGCTCGTTTGGGCAAGCGAACACCGCGTTTTACCTTCTCCACCAGTGGATTGAAAGGTGCCTCTTTTTCAATTAGACTCTCTTCCAGAAGAGAATTGTGGTGCATGAGGTTTTCTTCCAGTAGAGGATCATGACGTGGCTCTGGTTCAAGAGAACTTCGAGTCAGGCTTGCTTTTGAAGACTGCACCGTCTCTGGATGATCTGCGAGACGTTGACGTTTTTCCAATGATGCAAAAGATTCACTATCGCTAGGAACAAAAAGCTGGAAATTGGAGTCTGCTGAATCATAATCTTCAACAAATAAAGAGACCGCTTCGGTCGCAGGTCGTGAATCAGAAGTGTCACTTTCCAGCCCAAACATCTCTTTCATCAGTATAGACACATTCCTGGACTCTTGGCTAGCATCCTTCTGTGCAGCCTCAAACTCTTCTCCACTATCCAGAATATGGAAGCTTTCCAAAGCAGCGGCTTCTATATTACCCGAGTCAGACTCAGACTCCGAAGAGGGATTAATGATGACTCGCTTGGATGTGGCCACGTAATTCTTGAACCGCTTTCTTTTGGAACTAATCCCTGCCACTGGGCTTGAGCTCATAATCTTCTCAGACTCCTGCATCTTCAGATTGTGTTGTTCGGCGACATTATCCTGAACATCGGAACGATTTGTTATCACTGGATCCAGGAAATTTTCAAAATCTAATTTTTGGGAGTTCTGGATCTGTAAATCTGTAAGACCCTTTTGTTTTTTCAGATCCTTCTGTTTTTTTGACAGGCTTTTTTTAGCTTTTTTCAGTTCCTTCTTTAGTTCCTTCTTAAGTTCCTTCTTAAGTTCCTTCTTTAGTCTTTTTGACTTTTTTTTCTTCTCAATTTCGGCTGAATCCTTCTCAACCTCTTTATTCTTTCTTTTTTTCGCAATCTCCGGACTTTCTGCCAGATTCATCTGAATCTCTGTCAGGTCTTTCTCAACTTCCGTCACATTCGTCTGACCATCTGTTGAATCAATCTGCATTGTTAAGTCTTTCTGATTTTCAGTCGCACTCCTTTGAACTGTTGTCAGATCCTTCGGTATTGTCTGAGTCTGCTTGACCAGTACTTCTTTCTCCATCTTTTTCCTTCTCCTCTCCTCTGTTGATTTGCCTATTTTTTGCCTTGAATCTTCGAGGTCATAATGCCTTATCACCCACTCCAGACCAGGTTTCTTCCTGCTCTTGGTGTCATCCAGTACCTGCGTTCCAGCCGCATCTATAGACAACAGATCATTGGGATTGGAGAGAACAATCGCTTTGCTCAACAATTGGCCCATGTACCGTTCCCGCCGTATGTCACTAAACTTGATTTTTCTGCATACTCTTTGGGAGTCTTTTTTCCCTGTCTGAAAGAAAGCTTGACGCTCAATGGGCTCTGATTCTGTAACAGCCTCAACACTTTTCAAATAATCATTTCCACCGTTCTTCATATTTTCTAGATTCCCATTTTGGTAATCTGTATCTTTCTTTTGCAGAAAACCTTCTTCTTGGTGATAAATGTCTCCATGGTCTTTGTCATAGTCTACATAGTCTTGTTCGCTACTGTGACTTTGTTGGTCTTGTTCGGATTGAGAGGACGAAATGTCAGCGGTTTTCTTCTCACGGGAGGACGCCTTGGCTTTATACTTTCGTCGGGCCGTTTCAAGGGTGTTTTGTACCCGGGTGTGCGCCAAAGCCCGTGTAGGTTTGGCCGCCAGTCTGCGTGTTGGGAACAAGGGAGAAGTATGAATGGAGTCTGCCATTGGCTCAAATTAAACACGAACTGTGTGGTGGTGCTTCAGAGCCGGTGTTGCAGATCTGGTGTTTTAGATCTCGTGTTTCAGATCTCGTGTTTCAGATCTCGTGTTTCAGACGTCCCCAGATTAATGAGATGTTTTAGATGAGGTGAGACCGTCTGGTATAGTGTTCGGTGTTTGTTTTTGTTTTTGTTTTTGTTTTTGTTTTTTCTTTTTTGTTTTGATTTGTTTTAGGGTTCTGTTTCAAACTTTTTGTTGTTTTAAAGATACTGCTTCTGTATCCCAATTATTGTTTCGTCTAGTAGTGGGTGATTGTGATTGCGGGCCTGGTTTTGGTGTTTCACTTGTGTCTGATAACTTGTGCTTGGATACACTCCAAACCATACAAGGCTGCGCGCCAAATAGTACTACTGTTAATGATTGTTCCGTTTATTCATACTGCCGTAGCCATGACTGCAAAATGGGCGTGCTCCAACCGTGGAGCTCCGCACACCTCTTAGCAGTGTACCTCTAAGTAGTGCACGCCATGGCGGCCTCTCGTCCCGATGTCTATTCCGTGAGGATCACCACCTTGCACTTATCAAACAAGATCTCCTGAAACTTTTCATCGTTATTGATAACCTGGAGAAATAATTGCTCCTTCTGCTCTTGGTCGAGGTAGTCCGACGTCAAGCCTCGGGCGTCCATGAACTCATCATAATCGTTCTTGAGGAACAAGAAGATCTGCCGGTCGCTGCCGTCGGAATCCAAGCTCAACCGTTTCATCAACTTGTACTTCAAGTCTTGCAACTTTAGGTTCACGGGTAGCAAGAGCACAAAGATGTCGTCTTCGTAATAGAACTTCACCTTGACTTTGGTTGTTCTCTCAATCTCTGCGCTCTCGCTCAAAGCACCTTGGTGCGCAAGCAACTGGGTAGATGAAGACGACCGAGATCTACGTACGGGCGAATCCAGAGACGGCGTCAATGAACTTCTTTGCGCTTGAGCATTCGAGTATTGTGTTATCCTATCCTGTTGGGAGTTGGATTGCCTCATCACAGGCTTGTTTGGGTCGGGGACTTCCTTGTCGAAGCCATTATCAAGCACCTCAAAGAGTCCCAACACTTCTTCAGACCGCGAGATGTGCGTGGGCAACGAGATCAAGTTGCGCAAATAGTAGTCTAGCTTTTCTCGTCTCAATTTGGATATGGAGTCGTTGACGTTGATCAAAGGACCAGGAATGGATGGAATGATGCGCCTGGAGTTTTCTATTTTGCCGGCTTCATATGGGAAGAGCTCGAGTAACTTGACTTGTAGATCGTAAAAGTCTTGGTAGAAACGGTAGAGGTACCGCATTTTCCCGTTCGAAAGCCTCAGCACCACCGAGTACTGGTACCGGCCGTGCTCCAAGTGGTAAGATTCCACCGCCGCATCTAGCACATAAGTTTTGGTGGACCCCAACGAGGAACGATTGGACGACGTGCCTTCTTTCTGGAAGTACTGTGAGTTGGACGACACTGGAGGGCCGCTATTAGAGATGTGGCCCAATGGAATGCTCAGAGCCTCGTATTTAGCCGTCTGATCTTTCCATTGCTCCACGGTGGGAATCTGGAAATGATTGATGAGAGCTACCGGGTCGTCACTTATGTTTGAGGTGTCAGCACCTTTGATATCGATGAACTTGACGTACAGCACAGGCACCAAGCCAGGGCCGCCCAATCGGGTGATGGGTTTTGCAATAAACCACTCGAATTCGTGGTGCGCACAAATGACCAAGTTTTCGCCAGCCATGATATCCAATTCATCGGATCTTTCGGCCTTAAATGCATAAAGCGTCACCGCATATAAGGTCTGGGTCTGCGGCCTTGTGGCCGACACATGATGAAGCTTTGCATTTAAAGGGTTCGCCTGCTCGATGTTGTGGGCACCCTGGCCACTGTTGTGTTTTGATTTGTTGAAGACCTCAAAGTATGTGATTGGAACCATTCCTTGTTGGCCTGTGATGGGGTTAGTGGCCTCAAACCAACCATTGGCCTCATGTTTACCCGAGTGGTCGGGAATCAAGTGGAAAAAGTCGCCCTTGACAAAGGTAAGTTCACCGGGGCCTTGCAGAGTGTAATCGTATAGCGCTTTGATGACCTTCTCGGGAGTCCGTAAGGTCGCGTCACTATTCCATTGGGTGGAAGTGACTCTGGAGATTGACTGCTTCGAGGAGTTCAGCGAGTTGGACAGACGCTTACTTTTTCGAAAAGATTTGATCATAGTGACAGAAGGGAAGACGCTACAAGCCAAAAAAGAATGGCAGCAGGACCGGATCGACTATGCGTTTTTAGGAGCGGAGTAGAGGAGAGGCGCTCGGCAGAAGAGGAGTGCAGGCAACAGAAGAATGACAATGGGCAGAGTTCTCGGGACCACGTGATGTAAGGCTTGGGCCGATTGATGGCTGGGGTTGCAGGTACAGAGCGCAAAGTGGGAGGGGGCCGGAGGATTTTCGTGATGGAAGGGCACATTGAACCTCAAAAGAATGTGCGCTGGTGCACGGGTGTCGCAGCCTCACGCCTACGAAGGAGGCGGAAGTGTTGCATTCTTAGGCGCAGCAAAAGCCTCAGACTTAGAGTGAGTGAGGGAGAGTGAGGGTGTGAGTGAGGGTGCGTGCGTGCGTGGTGGGGTGTAGAGATTTTTTCTTCTTTTTTTATTTTTGATTATTATCAGAATTATTTTTTTTTTTTTTATTTTTTTTTTCCAGGAATTACGATCCGTTTCACTGGTGTATGAGATGCTTTAGATAACCATTTGGAAGTATGCATGTTTCAGAAAGATATTTTTCGCTACTGTGCTTGTTTTGTTATATGGGATTGCTGAGTGTTATGATTGACAGTCTGATCCAGGTTGTCTTCGGGAATGTTCACATTCTCGCGATTTTCGGGCTCCTGCTTGGGACCGCGTAACCTACGAAACAGACGATGGAGAGGATCTGCAACACTAGCTCACATAAATGGCGGACTCGGCGCCTGCGGCTTGTATACGGAAGTTTTGCGTCTTGGGAAGCAGATTGCTTTTTTTGCCCGGCTATTACGGGCGGTCTAACTTTTTCTTTTTTCTTTGTTTCTTTTTTTTTTTTTTTTTTTTTTTTTTTTTTTTTTTTTTTTTTGGTTCTCTACACTGCCTCGGACTCGTGGTCTGCCTGGTGCATGAGAATGTGCCTTATATGGAGGAGACGACCCTAGGCCTGCGCAGCCGAAGCTCCACCGTATATTGGTGAAAATATAGAGCTACAGCAACTGGAATGATCTGATGGTAGTAAAGGAGAAGACCGAAAAATCACGTCATCCTGTGACTCGAGCTGAAGAACAAATGCGCATGTCTAGCGTGCTTCCTTTGTCTGGAAATAATGGCCTCACCGCAGCTCATTGTCTCAAGGCCAAGCATTGTAGCCGTTGACTCTACCGTCCCAGTCACTCTTTCGGAGTCACTAGTAACTGTACACTTTCATAGTTACGATAAGACGGTAACACCGTAACATAGTGGAATAGTGGAATAGTAAATAATTTGTGGTTGAGATTTACACGGATTGAGCTACTTATTTGATCTGTCTTCGCAGTCCATATCTCTTATATAATGGCTTTGGAATTTGACAGCTCTAACAGTTTGACAGCCCTGATATGTTCAATTTTTCTTTAGTTGCGTGGTATTTTTATTATTTTGTTGGTGTTTTTTTAAGGAGGATAGAGCGTTTCGATAGAGTGTTTTCATAAACCATGTCATATGTACGGTGTCAAGATGCTTGGTTGAGAAGAGTAAATGAGAAGTACTACACTGGGCTAATAATTTATACATGGCATTTTAGGAAACTAACTTTAGAAAATGGAGTGTTCTAGTGGTATACTGACAATATGTGGTAAGTTTGGTATTAGTAGAACAAGTGTAAGCTTGGTAGAATGAGACTGAAATAGACCGAAATGATATGTACTATAGGGTATACGACTTGAGTGAGTGCCATGAGCACTGTTTTGGTAGTCCAATTGGATAACCTTGAGTTATGAATGGTTTTCGTACTGATACATATAGAAGCAGATGCTAGAACCTCTAGTTTAAATTAGAGCTTTTTCTAGTAAGGATTCCTATGACTATTTTAGCTCTGGTAACTTTTTACAATGTATAGTATAATAAAGTGTAGCCCAGTAAGTTAATAATATCTCTGTATCTGATTTGAGAAGATTGGCTAGTATATGTGAGAGTGGGGAGAAGTATAAAAAAATGCAGAATGTGAAAACGTGTAACTTGTAGACACTTTATAAGTACTAATTTTTCACCTAGACAAAGATTTGCTCTATTCAGTTTGTTTACCTATAACAAAAAAGGCGTCCTCTATAAGAAATACTACTACACTATACTACACTATACTGTACTCTACTACACTATACTGTACTCTACTACACTATACTGTACTCTACTGCACTATACTGTTAGATCCACCATAGGCAGGGCCTTCCCTATGAAGGTATTATGTAGCCTCTCAGTCCGATTGTTACAATGGTTATACGGCTTTTGACCATCAGAGCACTTCGTGCATAGATGACTCCTTTCGAACATTCCAGAACAATCCTTACCATTGTTCTGGTGGACGGTTTTTTCGGTTCCACGTTTCTCTCAAAGCTATATAAGCCACTCCGGTTCCTCTCTTTGAGGAGCCATCAACGAATATAAGAGTTTAGGCATAAATGATATACTACTACGTTATACTATCCTATTCCGTACTACACTAATTCGATATACTGAGATGTACTAGGTAGACATTAAGGGTACTTAGTATCAATATTAGGAGAGAGTTCAATTCTAAGCTTAGTAAGGTTTTAGTCTAATTTTCCGGGTGAGTATATACCGAATGGTCATCAAATTGACTATGAATTATTGAATGGTATTCAATGTTCACTATTGACCCAACGACTATGAACTACTTTAGATGATGAAGGTTCGTTTTATAAGATTACTTCTTTATTTTGAATTTTGAATCAGTAAGTTTCTATCTATGACTGGCTACTGGTATTCTTAGTGTAGTGAACACTGGTGTAACCCTAAAAATACAACACCACACTAACCACACTTTATGTTGACACTAGAGATAATGGAAATACTCAAATACTAGAAATACTCAAATACTGGAATATTAAAAAATACGGGAATCGAAATATTATAATCCATAATCTCAGAGAAAGCTCTAGTGGATGCTACTAGTTTGGTAGTAAAGGTTCACCAGAGCAAATTGTTGGAGCAAATGGTAGACACAGCCATACTCTATATCAAAGCTATTTACATTGTTTTTCAAAACAATTCAAACTAGGGGAACAAAATGGTTGGAACCAGAAGTAGCCAAAATCAACAAACCAATAATTAAAAAAAAAGTTGTGTACGCCAGTTTTTTCGTACCCCTTCACAGAGTCTCTCAAACCAAATGGCGGAATGTTTCACACCAACTTTCATTAGAATACAATCAACCCAAAAATTCATCAATCTGGAAACTGGTTTGAATAATTTTGAAAACCACTGTATATACTGTCCTATCGTATACTCTATAATCTATGCTACACTATTCTACAGTCCTATACAGACTATGGTGATTTACCTAGTATTATTATTGTACTATGAGCTTCATGACACGCATTACGGATAAGATATTTATTCTCTGAACAAGAGTAAATGCACTCTAGGCAAACAAGGTATCTAATGATCGACTTTTTGTTTGGATTCATTCACCATGCTTTACGTAGGTTCTCGTCGGTGGAGTCTAAGTGCCCCTTGAACAGAATCAAATCAATCTTGGTCCTAATCATAAAGGTAAAGACCTAGTTAGAGAAATACTCACTCTGGTACTCTACTACTCTATAAGATCTACCAATATAGGACTATGTTATACTAGGTAGGACACTACATATAGAAGTATTCATTATAAAGTCTACGAAGTCTGATTCTAACAATGACCAGTGCAAACGGCGTACCACGGTCATCGGTCATCGATATACGAAATTTGATGATCTTTTCGAATATGCCCAAACAATCACCAACTTTATTTTGGTGAAGAGTTTTTGTGTTTTTTTATACCACATTTCTCTTCTTACTTATATAAGCACGGTGGTTTCTCTCTCTGAAGAACCATCAACTAGGTTTCCAAACGTTTCTAAAAAATATAACACACCTAGTCAATATATTGATTGTACTAGCCAAAATCCCTTAGTCCTTTGCAGCCATAATTATCTAGTCCTATATTTGAATTGTCTTGTATAATCATAACCTGTTTCTACTGTCTACTTCTTCCCTCTATCTCTATCTCTATCTCTATCTCTATCTCTATCTCTATCTCTATCTCTATCTCTATCTCTATCTTTATCTTTATCTCTATCTCCATGCAAATCAGTTTCTAATCTAATCATTATTGACCTAATTCCACTAATAGATGTTTCCAGTACTTCTGGTTTGAGAAGTAAACTTTGTTAAAGGTCTTTCAATTCACTACTCCAATCTCTGGTTCAGTGCTCCACTCCACCATGTATTATGATAACTTTAATACTTATTTAGATAATTAAAACAGTTACGAGTGACAGTGAGTAGACAGTGACGAGATAGTAATGAGATAGTGATGAGATAGTGATGAGATAGTGACGAGATAGTGACAGACAAGAGATATTGATATTTTGAAATTGGAGTGAAATCGATAAATTGAAGGATTCCGGGTCTATAATTTTTTGAGAGATTGAGAGGTCTTACCCTGGTGGTTATTCATCACCACCTCTCAGAACCACCACACCCACTCTTCTCTCTTCTCTTCACTAAACCATTACTTTAACCATTACTTTAATTATTACTTTAATCATAATTTCATCAGTTAGCGACTCCACTCTGTCAATCTACTTCTCGATAATTTTCTCCGCTCTAATCCTCCAGTGTTTGCCTAACTCAGTCCACTCCTTCTAGTCTAATCAACATTCTTTAAACGAGTCATCTCTGGTCCTCAGTCCACTCCCCGTGATGTTCAGCACTACTTTTCCTCAGTAATACTTTTTAGCAGAACTAGCAGTTAATCTGTTCAGTACTTCTAGTAATACCTTCAGTGCAACCCTGGGTAATACTTTATGTACTTCTAGTCACTCTTTATATCACTCTTGGCCAGTACTTGTGGCTTCTGTAGTGATACCCAGTCTCAATGGTACCTCTGATAATTCTGATAATTCTGGTCATCCTGTAACCATTTCTTGTCCTGACCCAGTAATCTTCCTGACTCTTGTTCAGTACTTCTATTCATTCCTGAGAACTCCATCTCAGTGCTTCTAGTACTTCTAGACTTCTGGACTTCTGGACTTCTGGACTTCTGGACTTCTGGACTTCTGGACTTCTGGACTTCTGGACTTCTGGACTTCTGGACTTCTAGAGTTCTAGACTTCTAGACTCCTGATAATTCTAGACTCCTGATAATTCTAGACTCCTGGTAATTCCAGACTTAATTTTAGTACCACTCATCGTTTTAATCATTATCATCATTTGATCATTTTCACTTTTGTCATACTTCAGTAATCACTCTCCTGAGGCGAGAGGGAGAACTCGTCAAAGGTCATATAATCAGCACCAGGCCCAAAGTCACCTTCACCTTCATAATCCTCCGAGTAGACGTTGTTTAGCTGCACACCCTTCTTGCGCGACTCCTTCTTGAGCTGCTCGTCCTGCTCATACTGACGATATTTCGCAAGGTAGATTTTGAGGGTTTCCGCATAGTGCTCGAACCCTAGCGTGAACATGGCCCACAAGATATCTTCACCATTTAAGGTTTTTCTTTTTTCCACGCCACACTTGCTGACGGCCTGCGACGTGAGAAACGAAATGAATTCCAGGGCACATTCCTGCACACACTCCTTGGCCTCCTTCGAGAGCTTGGCTCTCTCGGGTAATGCTTTTTTCATCACCCTGGTGACGTTGGCTATGGGGAGGTACCGGTCCTGTTCCTTGATTTCGTAGTCGCAGTTGCGCATGCCGTACTCCAACTCGTCCTTCATGAAGGAAATAAAAAGGGATGAAGAAGAAGGAACAGAAAAAAAGGAAAGGAAAAAATTAAAATAAGGAGGGGGAAGGGGATTATATACCTCTAGTTTGCTTTTGTGTTTCTTTTGTGTTTGTGTTTGTGTATGTATTTGTATTTGTGGGGTTGGACGAATTAGGGGGGTGTTGTAAATCTGGGGCTTGACGATGGTTTATTTACTGGACTGAGCGCATGGCCTGCTTTAAGTAGATATAGCTGCAAAATGCGAGCTCGGACTCGCTGTGTGCACTCAGCCACACATCCTCCTTAATCTCCCATAATCAAAGTTTTCTTGTTTCGTTGTTTCAAAGTTGTTTCATTAATGTTTCAGAATTGTTTCACAATTTAATACATTGTATGGATTCAATGGTAAAGTGCTTTAAGTTGGTTGGGTTGTTTCACTATTCAAACGCTTTAATGCTGTCAATTTCAGTCTCAGTGGTTAAACAACTCAATGTTCGATTGTTTCAAAGTTGGTTCACAATTGGTTCAGTTATTTACTTGTTTATTTCTTAAAGTTCAGTTGTTTATGTTTATGTTTATGTTCATGTTCATGTTCAATAATGTTTACCCATTTGGGATCGCGCAGCATACATGTCTATTTAACCAGGAGGCAACTGGGAAGCGTCCACAACATCACTGGCGTCGATGGACTCCTCGTCCGCGCTCACGTGGTCCAAAGGTGTTCTAGGCAATGCCATCATACCGGATCTGGCAATCTCCAAAATGCCAAATGGCTGCAACAACTGGATGAATGATGACACTCTGGAAGGTTTGGCACTCAACTCCACCACAACATTACGGTCGGAGATATCCACCACCTTGCCGCCAAATTTGTCGGCGATAGTAGAGATGTGCTGCAAATGAGCGTGTTTCTGTCTCAAGGCCTCGGAAGGAGCCAAGTTGCTGGGGTGGAAAGCACTCTCGTCTGCACTCAAGTCGGGAAGGGCAGATCCTTCGCTGGTGTATTCGTTGTGGGCAGCAATCAAATCTTGGAAGTACTCAGGGCCCAACAACGAGATCCTGGCCAACAACAACTCTCTTTGTACAATCTCGGCGTTGGTGTAGTCCAACACTGCATACACCGGCACCAAGTCCTCGATCTGTCTTCTGGCCTGCTCCACCACGGCATCCTGGCCACGCAAAACAATGGTCATTCTCGATAAGTCCTTGACGGCAGTGTTGCACACCACAAGCGAGTCGATGTTGAAGCCCCTGGCGGCTAAGTGGCCCGACACAGACGACAACACTCCGGGTTCGTTCTGCACCAAGCAGTTCAACACATGCTGTTTTCTAGGAGCTTTCGAAGGCACAGGGGTCTCGTACAAAATAGACGATACCGCCGCATCCGCCGACCACGTGGGGTTATCGTACGTGGGCAACGAAGGTCTCTTTTGGTTGCGGTGCAAGGTTTTGTATGCCAAGGCGGACGTCGAGGACGAGCTCACCTTGGTTCTCACCTGACGGAGCATTGCAACCCGGGCAGCCACTAACATGTTGTTGGAGCAGCTATAAGGTATTTATGAGGGAGGGTCAAAAAATAATAGAATTCACAAGCTTTAAGAATTAAGAGGCTGTGAGAATGGAAAGGCCCTATAATGAGATTGAGATTGAGATTGAGATTGAGATTGAGATTGAGATTGAGAATCGACAGCCTACGACTGGTGGGAAGAGTCATAGGCTTTTTTCCGTTCCCCCGCGGCCGCGGTGCACGGGTGCATGGGTGCACACGCTCTGTCCGGTCCTTTCCAGGGCCGACAATTCCATCCCTCATTTTGGTCAAATTACTGCGACCTCTCAGTCTCAGCCAAAGCCACCTCTAAAGGAGCACACACACCCCAAAAAAAAAATGGGAAAGTTGGTCAAAAAACATTAAAAAAATATATAGATTGAGAAACACAGAAAAAGAGGAACTTTTTGACTTTTTTTTTCCCCCAAGATTTTTCTTGTCTATGGTTTTTTCCTGATGTCACTGTCTCAGCTACTTTCATTTGCTTGCATGTCCATCTACTCTTCGCAATACCACCTATAAACCTATAATTTGGCTCCCCCATTATTGTTCTATTTTTAGTCTACATATAATTGGCTCTCTATTTTGGTCTCTATTGGTTCTCTATATTAGTCCCTATTGGTTCTCTATGGGTTCTATATTGGTCTCTATGGGTTCTCTATGGGTTCTCTATTGGTTCTCTATTCATTGGTCATACCCATTCTTTGCTCTAAACATATAATCTATGTCCATCTTTCTGGACCCATCTATATCTTATTTCTAGTTTTTCTTTGACCATCTATTTTCAGCAATTTTTGTTTCTTTCTAGGTTTATCCATTTCTTGTATCTACTAATTTGGGTCTACATATTCTTGCTCACCTATTCTTGCCCACCTATTCTTGCCTACCCTATTCCTGTCTACCTATTCCTGCGTACTACTCTCTGGTTCTCCTCCTGATTCAACCCATTTTCTACTTCTACAAATAATTAATCTTTTTTTTATCCTTGTATCAACTTCTTACCACTTTGTCTACCTCTAATTTTTTCCCACCTCCAATTTATCTCCACCCATGTCTCGTTCCTATCTATTCTTTCGCACCCTACCTCTACACTATTCTTTCGCACTCTACATCGTCTGGTGCAATCTATAGTTCTCTCTACACCTATAATAAAGTAAAAGGCTCCACCAATAAATTACCTCCAACCACTTTTTTGTACCATTTTTGATTTCACCCCTTTACAATCCCATCTCTGTTTCTACCATTTATCTACCATTTTTATACTATTTGTTTTACCATTTCTCTACTTTTTTCCCACCTTTTCCCACCTTTTTTCTACGCTCTCTACGCTATTCTCAATCTTGGCTACTAACAATGTAGACATACCCAAAAAAATTGAATGCTGTTCCTAGTCAAATCCCTTTAAAATAAATACATATTTAAAAGATATATATATATATATGATAGTATAATACTAAAGTATATCCGATCATATTAAAGTTAGATTTCTGGTTTGATATCTGTTGCTTTATCTACCCACTGTTCGGTACCGATCTGCTCGTAACTTCTTCCTACCTTCATTTAGTACACCTATTTCATATCTATCTCCGTTCATATCCATCTACGTTCATTTTCTCTCTTTCAATTTCTATGAATTTCCTAACTATCAATTTCTGTCCTAAGTTTCTGTCCTAAGTTTCGGTTTAAGTTGCTGCTTTAAGTTACTGTTTTAAGTTACTGCCCCATAATTTAGTCCCATTTTTCTGTCCCTTTCTTTCTATCTTTTTTGCCGTGACCATAGTTGCCGGTGCCAGCTATTAAAAGCTCTGCATGGTGGGGCGCGGTGCAGAACAATGCGACCCTTATAAATGGCTCGGATCTCCCTCTCTCTCTTCAGACCCACCTTTTCTTCTCATGTCTGCTGCTCTCATCAACAGGTCTCTTACAAACACACGTACGGAGCTTGAGTTTCTCCTTGACTCTGAGGTCATCACCAAGGACCTCTACGACTTGCTCATGGCGTCGCTTCCTACTAAATACCAGAAGGATATGGCGCCTTGGGGGACTGACAAGGTACCTTTGGTGTCACTAGGCGCGCCCACTGGCCCTGCTAACGGCACCCGCCTGGATGCTCCGGAACTGACTGATCTGCTTGCTAGTGCCATGGCCTCCACCAAAATCGATGATACAAAGAATGCATTTGCTCGGAATGATGTTGCTGCTAAATATGAGGCTCCGCCAAAGGTTCCTGACGCCCCTCTACCCCCTAGACCCGCTCCTGTGCTAGGATACTGTAAGGCTTTATACGATTACGAGTCTAGTGAAGAAGGCGACTTGAAGCTTTCCAAGGGTGTTAGGATCGCTGTGCTCGAACACCTCTCGGCTGATTGGTGGAAGGGCTATAAGCAGGGCGACGATGCATCCAAGGCTGGCGTGTTCCCTGCCAACTACGTGGCAGTTATATCCGAAGCCGAGTTCAATGCCACGCAATCCGAAAAGTATGCCTACTCTAATGAAAAGGCAACCCATGGAGAAAAAACCGTGGCTCCTCCTTCCTATAACCAGGACTACTCGCCTCCTTCGGGTGCTCCGCCCCAGGGCTACCAACCCCCTCAAAACTACGGGCCTCCTCAAGGCTACCAGTCTCCACAACCTTCATATGGGGGATACGCTCAATTCCCTCCTCCATCCACAAACTACTACCCTCCCCCACAACAGCAGATGCAGCCACAGCCACAGCAGCCACAGCAGCCTGAACAGGAGCAGCCCCATCAGCATAGCAGAATGGAGGGCCACGTCAAGAGCATAGGAAGCAAGTTTGGAAATGCTGCTATTTTTGGAGCAGGCTCCAGCTTGGGCAGTGACTTGATACGTCTGATTTTTTAAAGTCATCTACTCAATTCATTCTTAAATCATCATCTACTTAGAATGTCATCTACTTCAATCATCATCTACTTAGAATGTCATCTACTTCAATCATCATCTACTTGAATTATGTTCTGCTTCAATTATCTTCTACAATCATATTCATTCATCTACTCCTGTCCATTCCTGTCTTTTCATTCGTAACTATGTAGGCTTACTTTCTGGAGTCCACCACGGTGTTGAGCAACAAAGTGTCGTTGTCCAATAAGATTCTGTTTGGTGAGTTCGCCAATATCTGGGCGATTTCTCGGGCTGTATCCAAACGTTTCAACTCCACGTAGTCCTTGGACTTCTTGATGGCATCACCAATCAATTCGGCCGACTTGGCCTCTCCCGCAGCCTTCACCACCAATTGCTGCTTCTCCTGGATGGCCTTGTCCACCACGAAAGCAGCTCTTTCAGCATCCTGTTGAGCAATCTGCTTGGCCTCAACTGCAGCACTGAACTCAGGTGAAAACGTCATGTATGTCAACGACACATCGTCCAATTGGATGTTGAACTTATCAGCACGACGGACAAGGTTTTCCTTGACCAATCTCGAAACCTTTTCTCTTTGAGTGATCAACTGAGAAGCATTGAATTGCGCAATCACAGACTTCAACACCTCATTGACAATAGAGGGCAAGACCTTCTCGTCGTAGTCCCGGCCCAAGGTCCGGTAAATAAGTGGCAATTGTTGCACGTCAGGCTTGAACAACACACGGCACGTGATGTTGACCATCTGCAAGTCCTTGGTACCCGTCAATGACGACACATTTCTGGGCTTGGCCCGCACGTCGTAAACGATGGGTCTCTGAAACCATGGCATGATGAAGTGGGTACCTTCAGGGTAGATCTGGGGTTGCACACCCTTCAAACGGGAGTACACAAGGGCTCTCTGACCTCCATCCACGTTAAACAAGGCGTTCTGGGCCAAGAAGGTGACACCTCCCAAGAGAATGAGGCCTCCGAAACCAGCAAAAATGCCCAATGGCGATTTTGGGGGAGAACCTCCTCCGGTACGGGCTCTGGCGGCCCTGCGTTTCAACTCTTGCGACAATCTCTGCCAATTTTGATCGTTCATGCTTTTAACTAGTACAGTTTTGGCTTAGGTAAAGCTTGGCGATTCCTGGGGTGGATTCCGGGGGTGGTTTGCCTTTGGTTTCTTGGTGCGCATTTTTTCCAAGTTGGCTCCACACAGTCCCGTGGTTTGTATGCAGTATTTTGCACCCTCCAATGCCCGGGAAGCACCAAAACACAAGAAAGCATCATTATATCAGCATCAAAGTACCAGAAAACACTAAGGCATTATAAAGGCACGCCCTCGTAGTCGTTTTCCTTATAGTAATTGGTGATTGTTTTCCTCCAGTGTCTTCTGCGGTTGGTATGGATAGGACTGGAGGAGAATTTTTCGGAGAAAATCAAGAACAAGAGGAAGAGCGCCACCAAGCTGCTGGGTGCAAGGCTCTTGATAAAGCTGCGTGTGTCCACCACCTCTTTATATGGACACAGAGCATATGGCCCACCGGAGACAAAACACCCACTCACGGTGATATCGTTAATATCGATCCAAACCGGGAAACTAATATTTCTGCTGCAAAGAAGCGAGAGAAGGGAGAACTGCTCGATGCTCAGACGAGGAGCTGCTATACTGGACCCGTCGGGACACTCGATATTTTTGGCCTTGAAAAATGTGCTCTTTTCTGAGGAGATTTCCCATGAAAATGGGTCGGTCTTGCTTTTGCATGCCCAGCGCATCTGATCATAGCAGTTCAGTACACCCCATCCCGTTTGACCCACGCTAACACATTGATATGCGCTTTGAGAGACCGACGAGATGTACCATGATTCATTGCGTGCTGAATTACTTTGCGTTCCATTCTGGGCGAATTCCACGGGTTGGAGTGGGGCCCATGACCAGTAGGACCTGGGTATAAATTGTCTGAGTATGCCTAGGATGAGGTTACCCTTTTCGTCCAGATCCTTTTTTTCGAGACCCTTTTCTTCGGGACTCAGGGATTCGTCCAAGTCTTCGCCAAATTCGTAATTGGATGAGTTAAGCACCGTGGTGAACCCACTTTTAAGGTATTTGGTGATGGACTCATTGGTGAACGCAAAATCGTCTGAATCTATGGCCATGCGAAATTGACTTCTACTGACTATATCCCTGATGATAGAGCTAGAGTTCTCATGGTGGTAAATATTGTCGATTTCCTGGGCCAACGTTTCGTTCTCCAAGGAGACCACGTATGGGGCAAAGTCCGTGCGGTTAGGGAAAAAGATGAGATTATAGTCCAGTGTGCTGAAACGGTAGGTCGAGGAGGACGAGTTGGAGAGCTCGTTGCTCATCACAAACGGTAACACCCTCTTGTATAGGGTGTAAATGAGTTCGTGTTGTGAGGGAAATGTCGAGAAGTAGAACTTATGGCTAGCATTTTCGTCCGTCCACTCCTCTACCAGCAGGTATTTCAAAGGGGTGAAGATGTATGCTGAGAGCGGGCTGAGTGAGTCCCGGAGAGTGGCATTCCCCATGGCCAGAAGCGCCTTTATATAGTTGGTTTCAGCCGCCAGGGCCTTGCTCTGGTAGGTTTTGTTGGAGGATGAAGAAGAAGAAGAAGAAGAATTGAAGGGATGGTGGGAAATGGTCTTGAGGTTGAATGCCAACTGGATAACATTAGCTTCCATGAGCACATTGGTCCGCGAAAGGTATGTTTCAAACGACTCCATGAGGTCAGTAATAGCAAATGATGGCTGGCATGTGTATGTATGATTGTTCCAAGAAATCTCCACCGGTCGAGACATGTCTAGCGTCAGATTTATTGGAAACGGGGCTGGGCAAAGCTGCCACGTGCTCGTATATTCGTTCCAGTACAAGTCAAGCATGAACATGCTGGTTTTCAAGTTAAGGAACATTGACACGTAGGTTAGGGAAGCGTTGGAGTAGCCCACCAGGTCGAATATGACTTTATTTAGTGAGATCCCTAACGATGTGAGTTGGTCAACGGGGATTATGTCCGAGATGTCTCTCTGGGCTAGGAAGGCATTCTCATATGCATTCAACATGGACATTGTACCAGCCAAGTCCGCAAGGCAGCCAGAAACCCATAGTAGGAGCACAGTTAAAATCATCGAAACAATACACTTACTAGTCTTGATAGTGTGTTTATGTATCTATTGTATGGTGTATCTATGTATAGTGTATGCATGGGTGTTCGGTAGTGCGTGAGTGAAACAGATACATGCACACTGTGAGAAAAGCTATGCTCAGACAAAAATGAGGAACAATCCAACTACGCTGCAGCTCCAACTCAATTATTCGTGAGCACCCATGTAAAATGGCTTCAAATCCTGAACCCCCCAAAACTGATGAATCTGACTCTTCTCAAGCGTTGGAAAAGGTCCCTGATGTCTTGACCCCTCAGCACTTGGCCCCTCAGCACTTAGCTGTTGAGGCTGTATACACCTATCTAGACGATACTATGAGGTCAGTGACCCGTTTTGAAACGCCCCCCACGATTGACTCTCCGTGGCTATTGTATGGCAAACCGGAAGTGCTGGTTTTTTATGCTAAAAGAGAGTTGATGTCGTTACCAGTTATGAGTAAGCTCGGCAGCCATAGAGACTTGATTCCCGTTCAATTGGGTCCGGCAACAGCAAACCGTATCCGTGAGCTTTACTACCAGGTGGTGAACTACTTTGCCCAACAATCGGCCATTCATAATGAATATTGCTTTCGGACTCCCGACGGCTTCAAGGCTTGTCTCAATGGAGCAGAATCCGAGATCCTCGAGGTGGCTCATACGTTGGATGGCCAATTCTCCTCGCTCATTAGACAATGCTCTGCAAATACGCTCCAGATGCCTGCCATCTTCCCCAAGGAATGGGTGGATACTGTCTTGATCCCCAGCTGGATCGAGGCCGGCTGGTTGGCCGACAAAATGTACTATACTGCAGGGAAAAAACAGGCCCTTCAGAAAGCTTATAGGGGGAACATCATGCATTATGTGGGCTACATGTTGGCCAACCATATGTCGCGCTCTGTTATAGTACAAGAAGTCAGCATGATCTACGAGTCATTACTTAAAGATGAGGGTCTCTTCTTGTCTTTTCATCAAGCGCTCAACCAGTGCTTGCTTCCGGAGACCGAGCCGTTTATTTCGCGGATCCAGAACCTTGTGTTGAGAATGTCAGAACATGACCATTTGTTCGCATCAAGGAAAAGCAAGGACTTAATTAATCTGGACCTGGATGTATTCTTGAACCTGAGTGGGTCAAGGCATTCAAATCAAAGGGGTCAAAATAGATCGCAGGGTCAGAGTAATAGACCAAACTGCAAAAATCAAAAAATGCCTGGCAGAAACCATGATTACACGGCTCCGCTGCGTAAGAGACCTCAACAGCTGCCGAAACCGAACAAAAAGTCCAGGTTTGATAATACCCCCGTTAAACCAGAGTCCACTGACAATTAGAGTTTGACCATGTTCTGAACACTGATGATGACCAGCCTTATGATAGATTTATTAATGTAAAAGTATAGTATATACTAGAAGAAATCACTTCCCCTTAGAAAAATAGACTACTTCTAGAAGTATACTCAACTCAGTTCTCATTTAATGCTGAGCAATTCATAGGTACAACTAACCAGGACCAAAGTATCTAGCTCTGGCACCAGAACGAGCAGACTTCAATTATCTATATGGTATAAGTCGTAGTAGATCTAACATAAATAGATACTAATTATACATATATAGTGGTTTAAAGACTATAGATGCCCCTACTAGAAGCAGTATTTACTAAGAGATATTGTGAATCCTACACCGTCTAATCCTAACAATGGCACTTACACGACACCGTCTCAACTTCGTATAATGTTGAACCAGCACTGCCAACATCGTATGATACTAGCCGGTGACAGCCGTGAGCAATCAAGACTATTGTTAGCATGTTGAGTTTTGCATATATGCCCCTCCTTTTAAAAGGATACAATTAGCTCAGATTCCTCCCTTTCAACAAAAAAAAAAATATAGCTCAGTATTTCAACTTTACAACAAGAATTTAACAACTACACAACTGCACTGGTGTCATTCACGGAATTAATAGAGTTATAGTGTAGCACCTGTACTGAGGACGAAGCAGTGGATCATTATGTATTGGTAGTATTAGCTCTGCTCAAATGGCTATAAAAGTGGGAGACTGATAGAACTAGAATGATAAAGTAAATTGACGGAATTACCCTTCTCATTGAATGTAAAAGAAAAATCTTTAGGAACTTAAGATCATGTTCGTAATTAACAATAGTGAATGTATAGCTCAAGTACAGTCATTCCTAGTAATATTCCGTATGCAGTACGTATGGTACATTCTTTCAATCTTTACCTCCGGACTAGATAGTGTTCTGGAGATGTAGTACAATTTATAGGTCAGACTAATGCAAATGAGTATTTGATTGAATATGGGTTTTGATTATTTTAGGGATAACTGTTCTTTGAATTTTGAATGGCCTTGGTCAAATTTTAACGTCCTGTTAATTAGACTATTGGTACGGACCTCAGTGTCATTCTCAACTCATACATCCATGCTTCTCTATGGGAATTTCTCTTTATGCTACGGCTAACTATTTTGTACTATACTTCGTGGTGTACTGTATCAGTGAATGATAGATGGTCTAATGTGGGTGTACTAACTATAGACAGCACTATCACTATGAGGAGTATACCCTAGTCCACACTTTAAACTCTCGTGAAATTAGTCATAATTATTCTGTTAATGTGAGAATTACTACAGTCTCATTGAAAGAAGAATGGTATAATATACACTGTGTTATATACACTGTGTTATATACACTGTGTTAGATCAAATATTGACAGGGCTCTGTCCATATAGGTATTATGCAGCCTACGCCGTCTGATCCTAATAATTGCCATTACATAACTCCATTGAGCTAAAACAATCACAGCTATTGTTCTGATGAAGACTATTTTGGAGCCACGTTTTCTCTTCAGAAGTTATATAAGCTGGTCGGATTCCCTCCTTTGAGGATTCATCAACGAATACAAGTTTAGGTGATTTACGTGCTAATAAGAATCTAAAACACTGGTTGTTAGATCCACCATAGGTAGTGCCCTACCTATTGAGGTATTTTAAAGCCTACTCTGTTTAATCTTAACAATGGCCACTTCAAGACGCTGCGCCCCAGCGTTCATCGCTATTGTTGTCGAGCTAAGCCTCACGCACCACTATATACAGTGTTATTCGAAACGATTCAGACCAGCGCGACAGAACGATTCAGACCACAATAGCAATATTAAACAAGCCAATAGTTCGGCAAATTACTGCTTTTAATAGTTAATAAAGCTTTCACATAAACAGACACGTTTATTTCTTAGTTCAAATCCTTGTTCCCTAACAATTTTTAAGTCGTAAGTACGAGACTTCTTTTAATTATTGGTCTGCTTAATTTTGCTAGTCTGGTATGAAACATATTGCCGCGCTGGTTTGAATAGTATCCAAAAAGACTGTAAACACCTCAGATTCCTCCCTTGGAGGAAACATCGGCGAATGAACATAGTAATTAGAGTACCTGACGTAACCGGAGTCTAACACTGGTATCCAAAATACAATACATCATAGATAATAATTTGTAAATTATCTTAAGAATGCTGCTTAAATATGATTTTTAATATAAAAAGCGTATTCCGTGAATAATACCAATGGTTGAAGTATTAATTTGTTCAATGGAAGTGAAGTTCATTCTTGTTAATTTATTTGTAGTATTTATCTGATACTAGTATTAATCGTAGTAGTAGCAGTTTTAATGGCTTTGTTGGTTATTTAAACTGATACTTGATGTTTAACATGGATCTAAGTAGAGGGATAAATGGCTATACATCTTAAAAGAGATGAATTGGAATTCCATATTAACAACGACCCAAAATATGGCCCTAATCAATTTGTTTTAGTGGATAACACAGCATAAAACCTTATTAGTGCAAGGAATATTAGTAAGGTGCTCAAAGATTTCCCATATGGGCAGAACTACCAGAAGAATTTTAGTGGGTCTGATATAGAGAATGTTGTCCAATCAAAAATCTATTTACCTTCACAGATAAATTATATTCTCCTATGTCCACGGAACTTTCTCTTTGATACAAAAAAACGTATTGTAGAAAGCTTATAATCCTCAACCAGATTATCTTGGCACTATGCATGTATGAAGGGCAATTTCATTGGACCCTGTCTACTCAGAGTGTTATCCTCACGAGTATAAGAGAACTAGACCCCAAATACAAACTCTAGAGTATTGCATTGTTTTGACTAAAACCCACGACCACTGGAACTTAAGTTTATGGGCTAGTATTCGTACCAGTCACTTAGTACGATCAGGAAAAAGAGCTATAGAAGATATTCCAAAAGTAGTGTAGTGTATAACTGCTCTCAAATGTCATTTTTAGCCTATGTATTTCCTTCCAAAGCTAATGTTTTAGACCATGATTCCTATTAGATAGGTTCTTATTAGAAAGTCTGTTGCTTTTATGGTTATTTATTCATTGATGGTTCCTCAAGGAGAGGGTGACTCACATAACTGACTTACTGTAGAACAAACATCCCCAGCCAATCTGGTTTACTACTAGACTTAGTGGCTTGGTTCCAGATGATCAGTTATCCTAGACTACGATTGCCTTATAGGTGGTGGAAGACCCATATTGTATGTTACACACCATGGACATACAGTAGTTCAAAAAAAAGGTTCAAAAAAAAAGGAACAAAGACTTTTCTTCATAAAGTTGTGTACTGTAATTTTAACTTTCCTGTTGTTGTCCTATTGTAGTATCGTACTCTCCGTGATGTCGCATTTCCAATTCTGCCGTATGTCGCGGAAAAGCACCCTAATTCCAAATTCTCAATACTATGTATAACATATAAAAGACCAGAAAATGACCTGCTAAAAAACCAAAACTGGTCGAAAAGACATAAATTTTAACATGTACATTCTTCACAGTGCTCTTAACCGACTCTTCGGAATTCATCAGATTCGATGGATTTCTTCCAAATTTTTACCCGTGCCCTTCCGTGGAGGCCTTCGCATCGTATCCACGCGTCTCACCTCAACACTGTCAAGTGTGGGCTCAATGGAAAGTAAATGGTTGCAACAAACCATTTTGGAGGATCTCAACGCCAAGCAAAAACAGGCCGTCACGGCTCCATGCTCGGGAATCCTCCAGATCATTGCTGGACCTGGAACGGGGAAAACAAAGGTCCTTGTGTCTCGTGTAGCGTACCTTCTTCTCCATGAGAAGGTTCCTCCCGAAAACATCATCGTGACCACCTTCACCAAGAAGGCCGCCAATGAAATGATCACTCGACTACTGGATATGCTTGCGGGGACCGAAATCAAAGTGTCCAAACTTCTTGTGGGCACATTCCACAGTATTTGCTACAAGATCATCCAGAAATACGGCGGGTGGTTGGATCTCAATGGTTTCATTATTGCCGATGAAAAGGACTCGAATAAAATCCTTGCAGATGTTTTAAGCAAGAAAGTCCCTGCTCTGGACTGGCTGCTCTTGAAGGACCTAAACGAGAAGGAAACTCTTCCGTTCAAGTGTGTTTCCACAGAGAAAAACAATGGTTTCGATGCCAAGAAACTCAAACAGCACATTTCGTCGCTCAAGGCCGAGGGATTGACCCCTGAAGAATACTCCAAGAGTCCAAATGCTAATAGGCTCGTGAGTATGGTCTATACACACTACCAGGCCCAACTCAGGCTGTATAAGCTCATAGATTTTGATGACTGTCTTCTCTATTGCCACAAGATCGTGTCGGAGTATCCTGCTCTCAACCATATTCGCCACACATTAGTGGATGAGTTCCAGGATACCAACGACATCCAGTTGAAGCTTATGTATGCCTTTGCGAGAGGCCACTCCGATGACCCTCACCTTCAACATAACGTCACCATTGTGGGTGACCCTGATCAGAGTATCTATGCTTTCAGAAATGCACAACCGATCAACTTTGATAAAATGCGGGAGCACTACTCGGCCATGTCGTTGCCTTGCCAAGCCATTATCTTGGAGGAGAATTATCGCTCTACTTCGGACATTTTGCAACTTTCCGAGTCAGTCATGCGGCAGCAGCAGGGTCGAGATGGCCGTATGCTTTGTTCCAACCTTCCCATATCCTTCAAACCGGTCCGTGCTACTCTTTCATCGTCTGATGAAGAGGCAAGGTGGATCGCGCACCAAATTGAGTACTTGACCAAGCTCCCTGGAAATGTTGTTGCCCATTCAAATATCGCTGTTTTGGTACGGGCTGCTTTCCAAACACGAGCCATAGAAAGCGAATTTGTCCGGAGAAAAATCCCTTATTATATGGTCCGAGGAAGGGTGTTTTGGGACCGCAAAGAGGTGGCCGCCGTGATGGATTACCTCCGGTGTTTAATCAATAATAACGACCGCCTCGCGTTTATGAGAACGCTCAACTTCCCTAAAAGAGGGTTTGGGAAGAAGTCCATGGCTGATATCGAGGACATGATGGATAAGCACCAAAAAGAATCCCCCGATACCCTGGTGTTTGAGATCCTAGAAAAAGGCTCCGAGAACCCAAAGTTTTTAACACCTTCGTTGAGGAAAAAGCTCCAGAGCTACATAGCCTTTATATTAGAGGCTAGAAAGATCTTGGATAAAGAATTTACTTTTGGAGAAGAAGATGACGTCGATCTGTGTGAGCCATTTCCCCCCACGGAGAATGACAAAGTGTGGGCCATTGAGAAGGTATTTTCCTACATATACCGTGAATCCGGACTCCAGAATGAGTTCGATGCCGAAGGTGAGCGTGAGGCGAGGCTCAACATCAAGGAAGTGAAATCTCAATTGATGTCGTTTGAGTTTCGAGAGAATGATGACGACGCCTTGGGTAGTTATGCAGGTATCCCGATTTCGCAGCCAGTGTCCGAACTGTTCGGATTTTTGTTCATCAAGCAATTTATTGAGCTGGTGTCTCTCTACGATGTTGACCCCGGCAAAGTGGATGGTGACCGAGCCTCGCTGAAGGTAGCGATTTCAACCATACATGGAGCCAAAGGCCTAGAGTGGCCCATAGTGTTTGTTCCCGGGGTCAGCGAGAACTTGCTTCCAGCACTGTTTGCCATGGGAGCTGGAGATGAATCCATCAATGAGGAGCGTAGATGCTTCTTTGTTGCCTTGACCCGGGCAAAGCACATGTTGTTCATTTCTTCATATACAGAAGCGGACAACGAAGGGAGATATGGGAGAAAACCCATCAAGGAAGTGTCAAGGTTTATGAATAATTTGGACGATATGTGCACTGAGGAAATGGACCTCAACTCCGTCCCCAACTTGTCCATGTTCTACTCCTTATCAAATCTGTCCTTCTCCCCGGAACTGTTCGATATAGAGGCCTACCACAAGAACTACCTCAAGCAAATGAAGGTCTATGTCAAGAGGGAAAATGACGAGGAGCCCTGTTCCGGTTTCACTTCTGCAGGACAGGTGAAGCAGGCCAAAACAGATTTTGGAAGAAGTTATGGATTCAAGGCACCAAAGGCCGAGCCAATTGAATCAGGTGTCCTGGGGGTTGCACAGGCTTCTACACCTAATAGAGCTCCAAGTTATGTGCCCAGCAGAATCAAGACTTCGATACGCCCAAGCACGAGTACTTTCTCAAGTCCATTGACAGGCACAAGTTCACTGCCCTCGACTTCGACTTCGGGTACACTGTCGAATAGAGCCCCGGCATACGTTCCAAAACGAGGCAGGCGCAAGAAGAGACTCGGCACACGGTAGGTATGGCCAGGTGGCCAGGTGGCCAGGAATAGAAGCTACAGAATTCAAGGTAAATACTAATTCGATTCTACAAGAGATACACACGGCCGCGAGGCTACTTTGTAATTTGGAAAGACCAGGGGAACTCCAAGTGCACGGTCTTATCGTCGTCGATGAACTTGGTTATGGCCGAGTACGAGCCCCTAGCAAACATCCCGGAAGGAGCCTCTACCGCGCCAAACGACTTCTCGTAGAAAGGCTTATCGGTGGTGTTGGGGGCATAGGAACCAAGGGGCTCCTCGAGCTTGTCAACACGAATACCTGCCTTCTTAACGGAGTGCAAGTACTTCAAGCCCGTGATGATCTCGTGCTGCACGCGGAACTTGATTTGCAACTCGTACACGGACTTCTCCTTGATGTTGAACTTGATCTCGGTCTTCAAGGTAGCACCATCCTTATCCTCCAAGGGCAAGATAATTGAATCCAACTCCGGGTTCTCGGGGAACACTAATGCCATTTCCACAATCACCACCGTACGCTTGTCGCCGGCGGCAACGGCATACGGCGCCGAGTCAGCAGACAAGCCAAGCGAGGCCTTCCACTTGGCAAGACTCTCATCCTCGGCATCGAGCTTGGTGTATTCCTCGATGGTCTTTTTCTCTCCAACGGTATACCCTTCAACAGGTTCTGGGGTCAAATCCTCCTGAGACATTTTTTGTGGCGTAGAATGTGGTGAGCGTCAAGAGTGTTATTACGTGGAGTAGGGCGGCAGATTGCGGCAGTGCAGGATTCTTCTCTGGCCCTTTTGGACAGAAGCGCACTCAGCCGTCGCTCGTCGCTGTCTCGGCTAACTTGCCGCACCATTCCATCTCCTTACAACCAACCACCCATTAAAAAAACACTCTCGAAACACACTAGAACACTCCCAAAAACATAATGAAATATACTGAAAATACCCTAAAACATACTAGAAATACACATAAATGAAAGATCTTACATTTATCGCAGTCAGTAATTATTAAAGTTAGAATAAGGTAAAAAAATTAGAGCTAGTGATTAAGTGGGGTTTTGAGTGAGTGATTAGAGTAAGTGGCAAAAAAATAGAATTATTTATGGTTTAAGGTAATAGGTTGGATGGTAAATAAAGTGATAAAGTAAAGTGAGGAAAGTGAGTAATGAGTAATGAGTACAGTGTTTTTCAAAACTATTCAAACTAGTACGCCAAAACTAATCAAACTAGTGCGACAAAATGTTTCAAACCAAACACTACGCAAATTTGGTTTGAAAGATTGTGCGAAGGGGTACGAAACTTTTTGTCGCGGTGGTTTGAATACTTTTGAAAAACTCTGTAATGAGTAATGAGTAATGAGTAATGAGTAATGAGTAATGAGTAGTGAGTAGTGAGTAGTGAGTAGTGAGTAGTGAGTAGTGAGTAGTGAGTAGTGAGTAGTCAGTAGTCAGTAGTGAGAAGTAAGTAAAGAGAAGTAAGTAGTGAGAAGTAAGTAAAGAGTAACGAGTAGTAAGTAATGACTAGTGAGTAATGACTAGTGAGTAATGAGGAGTGACGAGTGGGTAATGTGTAATTGTAATGTGTGATGTGTAATGTGGCTGGTGAGTCATGAGGAAATGGGGAATGGAAATGTGAGGATGGTTGCATGTGGCTCGGTTGGATGGGCGTTGGTGTACATTTAGCACGTGGTGGAGACGAGCCAAGGCGATTTCCAGATTGGGAATGGCTATGAACATGTGGTGGGTGGAGTATGCATTGGGTAAAGTTGAGTATGATTTGAAGTAGACTGGTAGGTATGATTTTGAAATTTGGTTTCCTTGAGGGATATGTTCTGTGAATGTCAGTCAGTGGTGGATCTGTATTATACTATTGTAGTGCTATAGGGAATGTAGTAATGTAGTCTGCTTGATAAATTCCGGGGCTTATATCCAGTTCCGGAGCTTATATCCAGTTCCGACCTATTGACTTAGGTCGTTTTATCCTCCCCACTAAAACTTTTTTTTCGAGAAACCATGGATTTTTAGAATTGTCTTAGGTCCAAGATAACCATAGTCTCAGAAGAACTTTCATCCTGGTGTGGATGAGGAGTAAGGTGGGAGAATGTGCCGGTCACGTGACCATTCCGAGGTACTACTGAACCATCCCATCTTTTTATCATTGGAGTAATCACGGCGTACAGAAATAAAATGAACTTAACAAAAAGTCAGCAGCTCAGAACTAAGCCAATTTAGCAGACTGAGAATGTTTGTTTAAGTATCCCTCGAATCCTTCCACGAACCATGTCTGATCATAAACAGGTAGACACAAGGCGTGCCAAGAACCTATCAATCCACTTAATTATTGACCATGTTAAGTTCAGAATTCGTATTACTTAGTTCTTAGATTTCGTCAAGTTACAACAGTATTATTGTTTAAAGATCTGCTAGTCTACACTTTCATGTGCTAACATCCAATACATGGCCAGTGTAGGTTACTAGGTGAACAAGAATATTCTCATAACTTAGGCTACCACCATAAGTCACCATCTTCTTCTAGGGAATATAAAGAACACTAATAGTATTTTTCCTTAAATTCATTATTGCTATAGTGGAATTACACCTCTAATGAACTGGTAAGCATAACTCCTCATCTTAACTAGTAGAGTGACTTTGGTGGGGATTTATTGATAGAGTAAAGGCTTTTCTCTTTGTGCTATGTGAATGTAGATGACTTCGAGTTTATTATAATTTATATAATGAATACATATAAAGAGGGAATCCTCTCTATCAACGTATTAAGATATGGGTTCACTAATTTTGAGGGCTCTCATAGCAATACTGAAGGAGAATCTCTGAAAGGATTGGTACTCACTATTGGTAAAATAAGTATTTGATGAAGAAGAGTGACTATGTCCGGACTCAGGCAGCACATTGTCCTGGTCCATTTCAAGGGGAGTATTTGTAGTCATTAAAACATTCAGATCTAAAAATCAATCAGAGCCATAAATCAAGCAGAGCCATAAATCAATGAGAGTCATTCTGTTACTATAATTTTATGAGTAACAATTTGTAAATGACCAAACAAAATAGACCAAGACCTCTAGATAAATATTTGGCAGGTCCAGCAGTGCTTGGCGGCGGAGACCAAGTATGGAAGGAGAAATTCACTATTTTGATTTATCGTCTCAAGTACCTCTACTAATAGACCTTATACTATATCTCTAATAATCTAGTACTATAATAAATCTAGCAGTACACAGAAAGAAATTTGCAATTACTGGAATTAGCTGAAGATAAAAAAGTTGACCAGTAGAATAAACAAACACAACTATAATAGAAAAAAAAGAGGTTTAACTGAAAAAATCAGGTATTTGTAAGAAGCAATGGGCATAGCCCTGGAGTACTGGAAGATGAACACCTAATTAGCTGGAAATGGTGAACATCGAAGCAAGAAAAAAAGTCCATAATTATCAGAAGCCAATAGCCCTTTATTAGCTTAAGCGTATCTTCAGAGTGTTAAAATTTATCAAGAATAAGTCCATGATAGTTGATCATTGACTCTACGCTAAACATATATCTACATAAGTAAATGTATGGGGAATATTTAACCAGCTAAAGTAGAAACCGGAGAAGGTAAATGAGCTTTCATGAACCAAAGATCTATGATGTAAAAATGGTGAAATGGGGAAATGGTGAAGTAGGTGTGGATGGAGAATAAGTGCGTGAGAAACGTTAGCCTAACACAGGTAAATATATAGATCATTAAGTATTCACGTCAAACATTAAATCTAACAAGTGAACAGTGAAGTACTAAACAAAATAATAGAAAATGATAACTGATAAATGAAGTAACAAAAAGTGACCAAGAGTGGATGCGAAATACGGTGTGGTGAGTTATGCGCGCGGAGCTAAACACTCTGCACTAAGGCCCACAAATTACGCACCGCACCGTGCACGCTAACTTCCATTGCCTCTCCAACACTATTATAACACATGAGCAGCCAGGAAGAAGTAAGTAGGAGTTTGAAGTCAATATTGTGATTTATACTAACCTTTAGATAAGGCTCAAACGTTTGGCCCGCTTGGCCCAGGCATCGCCCTCTCCCCAGGCCACCAAGCCCCAGGAGAAGCCTCAGGAGAAGCAGGAAAAGCAGGAGAAACAGGAGAAACAGGAGAGGGTGAAGGTTGAACAACAGGAACCATCCAAACCCAAAATCAACCCTGTGGAGACCAAAAAACTCAAGACTGTGGATATGAATACCCTGCCCAAACCAAATACTCCGGTCCCAAATATTACCAAATCTACCACTGCTCCTGTTCCTGTCTCGCCTCCTTCCGACCAAGAAATCGATAAGTGTATCAGAGAAGATAGTACTGAATTGTTCCACTTTGGCTTTGGAGATAAACATCATAACTTTACATCGTTGGGGTCCGAGGGCTTGTTGAACCCCGATTGCGTGGATGAGATCTTCGTGGAAATCTTGACGGAATTGGGTGTTCCCAATGGCCAGTTGCCCATTTTGTATCTTTACGAAGTCTACACTAAGGCATTGACCATGAAGAGAACCCATTTCAAGAAGGATCTGATGTTTGAAATAAGAAAGACCTTTTTGAACTCCATCATCCTGTCCTGTGCTTCCTACGGTCTTATCTGCTTCCAGATCCCCGATATGATTCTTGGGAATGACTTGCCAGCAACTGTTCAAAACTTAGTGCGGAAGCAGGATCTTCACGCCTTTTTGGTGGATGTCTTGGCCAAGGCTACAGAGCAGGATGCTGTTTTGGAGGTTTGCAACAGTATCTTCCCCCAATTGAAGCTGTTTTTGGATAACCTTAGCATTGCGTCGCCCGAGTTACCTGCACATCTTCTGCTTTGGGAGACCTTGGTGTCTTTGAAACCAGTGAGCTCCATCTTCTCTCAGCTTGATCTTTTTGGGCCAGAAAACCGTGAAGATGGATTGGACTTTGAGAAGAACACGCTCTTGGGGTCTCTATTGAGATTGTCTCCATTGAGTGCTCAAGCTTCATCCTCTTACTTCTTGAACGGAGATATCCAAGCCTCGGAGTTACAACTCACAAACTCGGAGTTGGCATCCAGGTTCTCCTCCATTCATAGCGAGTACAAAGCTGTTTTCGACCGCTTATACTTTATATCAGAGAAGTTAGTGCGAGGCTCTGCTCAAACAAGACAAGACTTGATGAAATGGTTTGCTGACTTAGCCAACGCTTCTCATTTAAGAACTGGGTCCTACTCCAACCCAGCCAAGTTGGCATCGGATGCTTTGATGTTTAACATCTCTCTCATTCTCATCCGGTTGAGTTTGCCCTTTTTGGATTACCCAGTGTACTCGAAACTTGACAAGATTGAGCACAACTATTTCGGGCCCAAAAACAAGTTGTTGAATGTATCGGAGGAGTCAAGAGTATACGCTTCTGCAAAAGAGGCCGACGAGTTCTACGCTGACTCCATCGATGAGGACACCAACTTCATCTCCGACTGTTTCTACTTGACCTTGACTTACCTCCAGTATGGTATTGGAGGTATGATCGCCAACTATGATAAGCTCAAGAAACATCAGCGTTCAAGCAGACAACAATACGAGTCTCAAATCAGAAGATTGGGCTCAAACAATCGCATGCTTCCAGTGTTCAATACCTTCATCAACAAGAATAAATGCTCGACGTGGGCAATCGAGGCTATCTTTTACGACCGGCCTCTCAACATGGAGATTTTTGACTTTATAGTGGGATCGGCTCAGTTCTTCACAAGATTGATCGACCCCAGTCATAAACACCCTTCGCCAAAACTATCGATCCCAATCTTCAAGGCCGAAAAGACCAGCGAGCTAGATGACCAGGACTTTCTCAAAACTAAGACGCCAATTCCTTGGAAGTTCGTGCCGGAATACTGTTTGGAAGGAATCATTAGCTACTGCAAATTTGTATCTAATTTCTTCCGCAATCCATTGTCAAACAACGATGACAGGGTTTCGGTTGTGGTGGAGTTTCTTGTGATTTTGTTGAGATGTCCTGAACTCATAGGAAATCCTCACTTGAAAGGGTCGATCGTTGAAATTATCTTCGGGGGAATATCCGGACCCCAAGGTGAACAAGGTATCTTCAAAGACTTATTCAATGGAAATAAGCTAGTGCAAGACAATTTGTTGTACTCGTTGTTGGACATCTATGTGACGATCGAAAAGACCGGAGCATCGTCTCAATTCTACGATAAGTTCAACAGCAGATTCTACATCTCGAGTATCATAGAAAAGTTATGGGAAAACAGCTTTTATAAGGACCAATTGAGTGATTTATCCAGCAAAAAAGTGGACTTCTTCATTCGTTTCATTGCCCGCATGTTAAACGATACCACTTTCTTATTCGACGAGTCCTTCAATGAGTTGAATGCTATCCACAATATGCAAGAGGAGACGCAAAAGAGAGAGAATGGCGGCGAGGCCAACGAGGAGGAGTTTGGGACGTCTGAAGAGCTCCAGGAGAGATTGCTGCTGTCCGAAAAGAAAGCTAGATCTTACATGGGCTTGGCCAACCAGACAATGATCCTCTTTAAATTGTTCACCGAGCAAGTGCCCGAGGGCTTTACGATTCCAGAGCTCGTGGACCGGTTGGCTGGGATGTTGGACCATAACTTAAGCTTGATGGTGGGTCCCAAGTGCTCCAGCTTAAAGGTCAAGGAGCCGGAGAAGTACGAGTTCAACCCCAAGGCCACACTTGGAGACCTTTGCATGATATACCACAATCTTGGGCAACAGGATAAGTTCATTAAGGCTGTGGCTTCGGATGGCCGGTCGTTCCGGTTCGAGCACTTCGAAAGAGCTAAGGAAATCCTCTTCAACAAGACAAATGTTCCAGAAAACATCATCCGCCGGTTCTATGCATTTGGACAAAAGGCCGAGGAGAAAAGAATTGCTATTGAGCATGAGGAGTTGGAGATGGGAGACGCTCCGGACGAATTGCTTGATCCTCTCATGTACACACTTATGGTGGACCCAGTGATCTTGCCTGGATCCAGGATTACCATCGACAGGTCTACCATCAAGGCACATCTTCTCAGTGACCCCACCGACCCGTTCAACCGGATGCCGTTGAAGCTTGAAGACGTCATTGACGATACGGAAATGAAACAGAAGATTGACGACTTCAAGCTGGGAAAGTACAAGGCATAAGTACATAGCATATAGTTACTGATATTCAGAATACTTTGTTACTATACAGAAGAAAAAAAACTGTACAGACGATTATACACTAAATTGTACTACACTAGGCTATGCAAACTAATTTGTACCTTGCTAGACTAGCTATACTGTGATTGGACATGTCTCTTTAGTAGTAAACTCCAGTAGTACCCACTAGTCTCTGAAAACCAGTCTCTGTACTAGAAGTTGTATGTCTATAGTAGAGCATTTATACGGTAGTGTGTAAAGTTACACGATATCCCACCATATACTACTACTACTATTAATAGTGTTGTACTATACCATTAGATTAGACTAGATTAGACTAGACTACCTATTTATATTTTGGTACGTTCACATGTGGGATTCGAACTTATTCTTTTCATCTAAGGAAGTAGTATTTCCATAACCGGAGTCTAGCAGTATAACTATACTGCTACTAGTAAGTACTAAATACTACACTACAGTATTACAGAACCGGATTACCAAGGCCAAAATCCATTACAAATGTAAAGGAACATATAATCAAATCATACAGGTTAAATTCCACACCGGGGTGTGAATTAGCGGATTCCAAGACTACTACTCCTTTTTTATTGTTCTACTGTTCTACTGTTCTACTGTTCTACTACCATTGTATTGATACTTTCTAAGTGATTTCGCCTGCACCAACAGACTCGTATAGATTTCTGACTTGGAGACTTGGAGGGCATTAAATCATAATTCAACAAATGGTAGTCATCTTTTAAGCTTTGGTTCAATGTTTTACCAAAAAGCCATATACCAATTATCTGAAAGTAAAGTGATTTTCTCATACTAAGCTCAAATACTATTGCAACAATCATACAATAGTAAGGTAAAAATAACGTTTCTCACGACAGTCTAAACCCAGCTCACAGTTCCTATTACTGGGTGAACAATACAATGTCCACCATTTTCTGCTTCGGCATTATGGGAAGAAGTATATACTGATTTGTACTTATAGATTTGGGCCAGTATATAGTGGTCTAGTTATAATTGAAAATTGACTAATGATAAGAACTAATACACCATGAACTTACTACTCAATGGGCTAATAGACTATGGACTAATAGACTATGGACTAGTTGTAGCATCATAGTAGTATGGTGCACTATTGTAGGTGCTGTTAGATCCACCATAGGCAGGGCCCTGCCTATGAAGGTATTATGAAGCCTCTCAGTCCGATTGGTACAATAGTGATACGGCGTCTGGCCATCAGAGCACTTCGTGCATAGATGACCTCTTTCGAACATTCCAGAATAATGCTCCCCATTGTTCTGGTGGAGAGTTTTTCGGTCACACGTTTCTCTCAAAGTTATATAAGCCACTTCGGTTCCTCTCTTTGAGGAACCATCAACGAATACAAGTTTAGGCATAAATGTATTAAAGAACATAACAGGTGCTATTAGGTACTAGTATGAAAAGGAATGCACTAGTAACTACTATTGTAATAATTTTCAGATATTTTAGCGTGTTTTTTGATGCTCTCGTATTATTTGGATATAAATTGGTCCACTAAAATAAAATGGACAACATATCTTTAAAAGGGAGTATTAGTTCCAAATAAACATTACGCGTCATATAATGCTCGGGTTAGAATGTTAGCGTAACCTAGACACAGGCACTAGAAGTTATAGAATTAGGTATTGATATAAATTTTTGAGCCTTGAAAAACTCGATAGAAAAGGTCATATCAGGTTTAGATAGAATTCCAATTTTCTTATAAACAGTTTTTTTGTTTTCTTTTTTTTTTGTTAAACTCATTCATTACTTCTCAGAGCTTTTGGTGTGTGGAGTCAGACGTGAGAGAATGCGAGAGATGTATAGTTTTCGCACCTCACATTTCGCAGTATTCTTCCACCATTCCCTTCCACCATTCGTTTTATGTATACCATTCTTTTTATGTAGACCATGTTTAGAGAGTCTATTTAAAGTATCTAGCTCATACTCTAGTGAGAATATAAAATCCCAATTACCTTAGTTTGGATCTTTATTATAGCCCGTGGCACTACACCTATAGTAGTTAAGGATGGACAATACTACTCAACATTGGGTCAATATAATGTACAACTCCTTTAATACCTTTAATACCTTTTATGGAATTTTTCAAAGATGGGTCTTTGAATTGTCTACTGCTCTTATAGCTTTAATTTTTGGGTAGACTCTTTTTCAAACGGGATGCTTTCATAGACTTAGCATTATGAAGCAGACTATCGCTTTGTCCACCTCTACACTGTATTCTTGTACTTGTCAGTTCATATCCATAGAATTATATTACTCGAGTAGATAGTTTGGAGCTGGAAGTTATATACTGATCATAAATCTAAGGCTAGGACAAGTAGAGAGCTACAGCACTAGGAAGTAAATCTATTGATTTGATTGATGAACTCAGGGTAAGATCATGTGATTTTATTGTCAGAGTAACTGCTGTTGATAATACCATCACTATATCACGACAGTAGTGCTACCAACACTGGCACTAGTTATGGTACATAGTTACCGAATCGTATATTATATTACTACCATGATATGTAAGTTTAAGCCTTAATAGCAAAGTTCTTCTTTGGGAAGGCACGTCTTTGCTTTCTGGTCTTCTCGGTGACTCTGGCAGCGTCCTCGGCAGACAAGGCTCTTCTCAAAGCTCTGGTCTTCTTGGCTCTCAAGTCAGTTGGGATGAACCTCTTGCCGGCGTACAACTCTCTGACTTGTTGTCTTTGGGTTTGGTTAATGACAGTCAAGACTTTGGCGATGTTTCTTCTGGCAATAGCGATTTGAGGCACAGCTGGCTTGGTCAACTTCTGGACCTTCAAAGAGGCCAACTCCTGCTTCAATTCAACCAATTGTTGCTCCAATTGTTCTTTGGACTTGCTTCTCAATTCGGCGACGTTGATACCAGCCTGATGTTAGTATTCTAGGATGAAGATATAATTCTGTATGATGCTACTCTTTCTGATTCCTTCGAAGTTCTATTCTCTTTAAGGTCTATTCGGACCTCTGTTATTGTGTCACATTGTCTTTTGTCTCCTGTTGTTCTGACTGATTATCTCCTAGAAGGTTCAATAATGGGAGTAGGATTCGGGGCCCAGTAGGACATCTGATTTCAAAAGCATGACATCAAGAGATCATACGGATAACGGGGTAAGGATAGGATGAACAGCAATATTTGGGAGGGTTTCACATACCATTTTGTGTGATGTGTTGTAAGTGAGACGGAAAACGAGACAAAATTTTCGTTGAGGAAGAGCACTCGGGGCCTGCATGGACTGCGCGAGGACCTGCAGGGAGTGCGAAATACACGGTCACGTGTGATCAGGGCTCCAGCCCTTGCGCGTTGCAGCCATATCCATCAATTACAATATACTTTCAAGTCATTGGAAACACTGAAGCCCTGAAGCTCTGAACCACGAAGCCACCAAAGCCATTGTAACCACCAAAACCACTAAGCATTACTAAATACTACATCTACCAACACCTACCAACACCTACTATAATCATTAACAATTAATACATACTGCAAGTCATCTGCTAACAATATGTAACATGATGAATATTGAGTGACCTTAATGAAATCAGTGCAAATACCAGTGTAAGTATTCATGAGATTACTGGTAGAATGATAGTGAAGTATCAACAGAAGCACCGATAGAAGCACCAACAGAAGCACCGATAGAAGCACCAATAGAAGCACCGATAGAAGCACCAATAGAAGCACCGATAGAAGCACCAATAGAAGTACTAGTGAAAGTAAGTGAAAGTAAGTGGAAGTAGTGGAGGTAGTGGGAGTAGTGGAGTAACCTGGATTACTATTCTAACATTAATGGTTTACAGGGTAGTTTGACATAGTAGTTAGGAGTCATTTGAAGAATCGGTCAAGAGCACTACTAATCCATATGTGTACTGTTCCACACCACTCTACTCTACTCTACTTTAGTAAATGTTACCGTTCTAACTGGAACTAGGAGTACTGTGATACTGACTAGTAACTAGAGTATTGTAAAGTAGACTAAAAATGGCAATTACCAGGAGATATGTCCAAGCCATTCTAATCCATAGTTACATAGATATCCACCATTCCCAAAGGTTTCATATTTATTACTATGTTTTACAATGAGAGGAACCTCCACTAACAGTTTTCAATGGAATCTAACAGAGTCCCCAATAGATTCACTAGAATAATCCTCGAGATGAATTCACAGGTGATTCACTATAGGTAATTCACTAAATGTGAATAAACAAAGTGTCATTACACTAAATATAGTAGTAGTACAATGGTCTAGTATTACTGTGTTGAGTAGTATTGGTAGTACAATATAGTTCTATAGTGTAGTTCCCAGCTATACTCCGTACTACTACTTTGTACTACTCTAAACTATACTATGTAATAAGGTGTATTGATACTAAGACTAAGATCCACTACTCTGTACTTCATCCAACAGTATGTTCTATTACTATGTATTACCCTGTACTACTACTATATACATATACTCTGTGACACTCCTCTGTGCTCTTCCCATACTATGTATATTCTCTGCCTATACTACAGTATGGACTATCAGTATTTGGCAATATTTTAGTACTACAAACCCAATGACTACTATGAGTATAGTGGTACTACTAGTACTAGTGTAGTGTAGTGAATTGTTATGTAGTCCAGTATTAAGTAGTCTAGTGGTTTGTTACTATAATGTAGAGTAGTAGCAGTGTAGTGTAATGATGTGTAGAGTAACATATTTCAGCAGTAATAGTACTGGTCTAATGTAGTAGTACTAATGTAGTAGTACTAATGGAGTAGTACTAATGGAGTAGTACTAATGGAGTAGTACTAGTGGAGAAGTACTAATGGAGTAGTACTAATGTAGTCTATTCTATAGTGGCATTAGCGTAGACATAATGGTGTTTCCAAAAATTCCATATATATATACTTGTTGGCAAAAAGCAGTCAAAGCTCTAACTCAAACCATACAGATTAACGAATGGCTGCAGAACTGTGAACTGCGCGGACCATGCACTTCTAGTGCACCAATAACACTTCATGGTAGTAGCAGGAGCAGCAGTAGCAGTAGTAGTAGTTGTAATACGCAGTAGTAGTAGTTGTAATACGCAGTAGTAGTTAGAGTACGCAATTATTATGCAATTAGTCCGCAATTAGTACACTTGTAGTTGGAGTAGGCGTATCTCACACCACATAATATTCCACCATAGTTCTCACACCATTAGTATTCCACACCACCAGTATTCCACACCACGTTCTGATCACATCATATATATACACCATAAATTCATCAACACTAAAATGAAAATACAAATAAAAAAAAAAAATTAAACACGAAAGAAATATTAAATTATATTGGGCCCCTTATTTTCTGATAATACAATGGTCTAATATTCCAATATAAAAAAGAACCAAAATTGTGGTGTTCAATGGTGTTCAATAATGATCAATTATAGTGTATATGATTGTTCTGATATGAGGTTAGTCTATAATTTAATACCCCGTATATAATTCCGAAGAAAAATAATGTGAAATTATAACATATAATTTCAACCTTTATTAAAAAAAATAAAAGTAGGATAGATTTTGTTCACTTAATTAATATTTGGGACATTCATTTAATAGACTGTGTGAGGTGATATGGACGGTGGCCTGATTGGACTGCGGCGACTGCGTGGTACTCGATGTCGTGTGCCGTGAGACCGAGTCCCTCCGCCCGCACTGACCAGTATATCCAATAGAGTACTAGTAAAAAAAGAATTAGGAGAGGAGTATGTAATTGTAGGATTTGAATTATTTTAAGAGTAATTGAGAGTAGCATATTGTGGACTTGCAGTAGTTTATTATGGTGTATAAGGGGTATGGTTGTGGTTGTGGTTATGGTTATGGTGTAGATGAAGGTGTAGGTGTAGGTGTAGGTGCATGGCTAAGGCTATGACTCTGACTCTGGCAGAAGTGGATGGTATTGGGAGGTGAAAGTATTGGGCAGATTGTATTATAGAACTAGTAGCTACGACAAAAGATAACGGTGACTAGACAAGACGGCAGCAGTCTACACGGATTATACATTGCATGCATTCAAATATCACGAGCAGCAGAATGACAAGATGAGCAAGCCACTTGGCCAAGAATTAAACGGATAATTACAGGCATTCCGCTTAGTTGGACTTTCTCAAGTTGTTGGACAACCAGTCCAAACCATCGTACAAACCGTCACCGGTGGTGGCACACGTAGACTGGATGTACCAAGGTCTTTGTCTGATGGAGTGCAAGCCCAACTTCTCGGTGATCTCAGCAGCGTTCATGGCGTTGGGCAAATCCTGCTTGTTGGCAAGAACCAACAACAAGGCGTTTCTCAACTCATCCTCGTTAAGCATTTGCTGCAATTCCTCTCTAGCTTCGGCGACACGGTCTCTATCGTTAGAGTCGACGACGAAAATGATACCTTGGGAGTTTTGGTAGTAGTATCTCCACAAAGGTCTAATCTTGTCTTGTCCTCCCACATCCCACACAGTAAAAGAAATGTTTCTGTATTCGACAGTCTCCACATTGAAACCAATGGTGGGGATGGTGGTGACAATCTCTCCAAGCTTCAACTTGTACAAGATGGTCGTCTTACCAGCACCGTCCAAACCAACCATCAATATTCTCATTTCCTTGTTACCAAAGAGGTTGCTGAACAACTTAGAGAATGACAAACCCATTTTTTCCCGCTTGAGTGTTTTTTTTTCTCCGTTACTAGAATTGCTTTATAGAACTGCAGAGTGATTCAATCGATCCGGTTTCAAGATACCTTGGAGTGTAGCAGTTGGTCAAAAGAACAGCTGGTGGTTTCAAGTCACAAAATTCCGGGGCTAAGGCGGCGTTCGGGTGTGAAAAGAGATTTTCTGTTTAGAATCAGGATGTCGAATCTGAATGAACAGCAAATCGCGGGAATATTGACACCGTACAGGTATGGTCGTGCGCGGCTCGGGCCTCCACCGCGTCCTGTTGCCGCCAAACCAATAGAAAGAGAAAAAGAAAAAAAATTCGTGTGCTTGCAGCGCGCGTTATTCCTGCTATGTCTGCCCGTCCCTTGGTCTGTGGTGTATATAGGGTTGTTGGTTAGAGTCGTAGTAATAGTGGTAGGTTTGGGTATGATTCTGAAACAGGGGTGAAACGGGTCTGAGACAATTCTGAACCATTTTTGAAACCGTTCTGGAGCTACTTTGAAACTTTTGTGTTTCAGAATATGGGCCTGGATATACAAAATAGACGGCGGATTGATCTAGACCTGCCTATAATTACTCTAATCTCGGGCCATCATTAGACACATCGGTCTCGTGACACACATTTCTTCGTCAATAATGCATTCTTCTCTTCTTTCTACTTCTTTCAACTTCTTTGTAATTTTTTTTTTTTTTTTTTTTGATGTTCCAATTTGTTGTGGTGTCTTTCAATTTCGTTTCTATTTTTACTTTATTTGACTTGATTTAATTTATTTGTATTGAGCGGACGGCAGACAAGAGGCGAAGTCACTCGGCGTAGCTGCTCAGCTTCCGAGTGTCCGCACCATGAATATTATTTCAGCCGCCTCATTCTCTAATGCTAGTTTGGTGTGCCTCTCAGATCATGGTGTAATGCAAATCTCAATGGATTATTCAGGACCTACACTAGGTTCCATAATACTCCATAATGCCTCCATAATACTCCATATTTCAGCCTAATATAGCTCCAGTATAGCTCCAGTATAGATTCCAGTGGAGTTGCCAGTAGAGACTATAGTAGAGACTCCAGACAGGCCTTCAATGTATAATGTATGGCCTAGGCAGGGAATCTAAATTAACTCTGAGCGGGACTCCCTAATTTAGAACCTCATTATAAAAGGCTCCGTATAGTAGATTCCACAATAAAGACCTCACGATAAAGACTCCATCATAAAGAAATTCGAGTAGTACCTCCCAAGAAAGACTTTATAACATAAGACTTCATAGAAAAGAACTTATCATGCAGCACTCATAATGTAGGACTCTATTCTGAATTCAGACACTATCCAGGTTGAGACTTCAGACTGAGAATCGAGTAGACTGAATTTAGACTGAAGCTGCCCTGTAAAGACCATAAGATGGACACTTTTAAAGTTCTCTATCTAGGCCATTGCCATTAAGACTGCATAATTAAGACTCCCAATTGAGAACTCTGACTAGGACTCCACTTTAAAACTCCATTAAGAGGCTCTGTCTAGGACTGTATAGACTCTGTACTCGAGGTTTGTATCCGAAGTATGCATCCGAACTTTATATCTGATCTTTTGTATTTAGCACCTAGACCATGCCTTTAGTTGCAATCACTGAGAGTATGACGATGCAAGCACAGAAGCCCCCGGCTTACTTGCCCACGTTGAATTTAGACCGCGAATAGCGCTGCAATGCCCGGATGAACACCGCATAGTTGACGCTGGTGTTGTCGTTTTCCCAATACATCTCCGAGAGCCGCATGTGCCAAGGAGGGTAATCCTGCAAATCTAGCACGGGCCCAAAGCATATCAACAAGTCAGGTTCTGGCCCCACCAACTCGCTGAGCTCCTCGTCGATTAGCTTCACCGTAATGTCGTCCACCGAGAGCTCCTTGTTGACAGTAAGCTCACTGATGGTCTTGGTGAGTTCCACGATGGTGGGCTTACCGTCGACACGTGAAAGCAACGAGATCTCGAGGTCCGCCGCCAGGGGCTCGTCACCCTCGAAGAGCGTAATGTTAGAGTGAGGCACCTTCAACAAGACGCGGGGCGTGGGAATGCCAAAGTAACTGCGCAAATTGCGGGCCACGTACCGCTGCAACTCGGGGAGCGATGTTTTCACCGCGCCGCTATATTCATAGATGGTCAAACTGGGGATCCCCGCTCCCAAACACCAGGCTGCAATTTCAGAGATATCTGCAATGAGCCCCTCCACACCACCGTTTTCGTCGGTATCCACTTTCAAATCCACAATACAACTGATACGCCTTGGGATCTTTTGTAATTTATTGACGTCATCCCTAATCACCTGGGGTGAGTTGTTGGGGAAGTAGGCCATGGAGTACACCCGGAGGAAGGCCTTATTGTATACAAACTGTAGGTTGCGGAAAATGGACATGACGAAAAAGATGCTGAGAAGAATGGCATAACGCAAGTAGTACGTGCTCCGATCCACGAGCGTGTTGTCAAGAAGCGCCATGGGGAAGAGAGTGGTGGTCACAAAACGACGAGCTCTATGTAAGGTTAGGTTAATGATGGTGCACGGGTGTTGTTTGGAAGTGGTGGTGCACGGGTCTCTTGGTTTTGATTTATGGTGTACGGGCCCGTGTTTTTTTCTTTTTTTTTAGTGGATGTACGGGTGTTGTTTTTAGTTAATGCTGCGCTTAATTTTTTACTTTTGGTGTACGGATGTCACCGTTTTCTCTTCCTTTTTCTTTTTTTTTTTATTTCTTTAGTAAGGAAGGTGTACGGGTGTCTACCACATCACACTGCCCAGCGCGAAAACTTTCCCCACCATCAGATCCGCACTAAGGCGGAGTTCGCACTGACTAACGCCCATAAAACCCACATTCTCGCGATCCGTCTAGCCCGTTTCAGATTAGTAAAGCGCACTCTGAAACACTGCGCTTTCTTCGTCGTTGCATCCGTGAAGCGCCACGTTGCTAGCGCTCACTCTCTTTTATGATGCTACGAGAAATAAGGAGCTCCCTCGGGGCTTTTCTATGGGACCATCCCCACACCGACGACAAGGATAGTTCCACCCAGTCGCGGCACCACGGGTCGTCTGGCAGTGCCGTGACGGTGGGGTTGGTGGCGGCCGTGGGTGGATTTTTATACGGTTACGATACGGGTCTTATCAATGATATCATGGAGATGCGGTACGTCAAGTCGGAGATCCCAGCCAATGGTGTTAACTTCACTGTGCACGAGCAGGCCTTGATTACGGCCATCTTGTCCTTGGGCACATTTTTCGGTGCTTTGGTTGCTCCACTAGTTTCCGATTCCTATGGTCGTAAGTTTTCCATTATTACTACGGCTGCAATTGTGTTTAATTTGGGCACCGTTCTCCAGGTGTCTGCCACATGCGTGACTCTTTTATGTGTGGGCAGAGCTGTTTCTGGGGTGGCTGTGGGTATCTTATCTGCCATTGTGCCTTTATACCAGGCTGAAGCCTCGCCCAAATGGGTTCGTGGATCCATTGTGTTCACCTACCAATGGGCCATCACATGGGGCCTCTTGATCGCCCTGGCTATTTGTCAAGGCACCCGCAAAATCGACACCAGTGCCTCCTACCGTATACCGATAGGCGTGCAGTTTCTATGGTCGATCATTCTCTGTGTAGGTATGTTCTTTCTCCCGGAAAGCCCGCGGTTTTACGTGCAAAAGAACGACCTTCAAAAAGCATTGGTCAGCTTGCATAAGCTACGACGGTTGTCGCCCGAGGATCCGGACTTGATCGAGGAGCTTGTGGAGATCAAGGCCAATTACGACTACGAGATGTCTTTTGGCAGAGTCACGTATCTCGACTGTTTCCGCCTGGGCGGAGGCCGCCACAAGCAAGGTTTACGCATGATCACGGGGATAGGTATCCAGACGTTCCAGCAGTGTTCGGGGATCAACTTTATCTTCTACTACGGGGTCAATTTCTTTGCGTCCACCGGCGTGCAGAATTACTACATCATCTCATTCGTGACGTACCTCGTCAACGTGATCTTTACTGTTCCTGGTATCTACTTCATTGATATCATTGGACGAAGGCAGCTCTTGCTTCTTGGAGGAGTGGGCATGTCGGTGAGCAACTTCATCATTGCCATTGTGGGAGTGACTATGACGTCAACGGATGCCAAGTCGGTAGTGAGCATACTCTTCTCATGCATCTTCATAGCGTGCTTTGCCTCTTCGTGGGGTGGGTGTGCATGGGCCATCTGCTCGGATATCTACGGTATAAGTATTCGGCAAAAGGCAGTTTCCATCACCGCTGCCACCAACTGGTTAATCAACTTTGTGTTTGCCTACATCACGCCATACTTGATCCACACGGTATCACACACCGCAGCATTGGGCAACAAGATCTTCTTCATCTGGGGTGGCTTGAACTTTGCTGGGTTGGTATTTGTCTACTTCATGGTCTATGAAACAAAAGGCTTGCGGCTTGAGGAGGTGGACTTGATGTACAAGGAATGTTCCAACTCACGGTTATCCACCAAGTTCCAGAGCAAGCGGTTCGACATGTCCAATTTGGCTAACGAAGGTGGAATCCACAGCCTCGTCAACACACCCCCTAACGAGTGGGCACTTGAATACATGCATCACGACAAGGACCATTCCAACACATCCTCATCTCCTGGAGCAGACCAGGCCCGCACGGCCTTGGAGGCTACGGAATTGAGATCCATCCACGAAAACCTCAATTGGTCTGAGCATCCATACATGTTGGCCATCCCTACCGGCTTAGGGCACAACATGGGCAGCCTCTCACCCGGGTTGAGCGACACCTCCAGCGACTCTAGCGATAATGTCTCGGAATCAAGCGACGATTACCAGAGATATCTTAGAGAACTTCAGGCCGAAACCATGGTAGGGTCGCGGCAGCCTCTGACCTCCTTTACTTCGGCATCCATTGCTCGTGGTCCGGTCAGTATGAAGAAACCCGGAGCCAAGGCCCGCAGGTCGGAGCCTTACACCTACAGTGGGGCCTCCGGGATGAACTCGGCCTCGCGGTCGGAATCCTACATGTCGGCTAAGGTTGTGAAGAGCGAGTCGCTCGACTTGCAAATGAGCAGCAATGGCAATATGAAGATTATCGCCGCGCCATTTTACACCGAGCCTCCTAGTGACTCCGACTCCGACAATGAAGTTGATTCCTAGACGCAGAACCGGGCTCAGAACGAAGACCCCAAAACAAAACCGGGACCATCAAACCTTATGCGTGTGCCACGACAATGGAAATGACAATTGGACTACCATTTGGTAATGACAATTTTTAACATGGCAAAAAATCAAATATTTGATACTGATGATTAATGTTGCATTAGTACTACCAAAAAATATGAAGATGCTAAGACAGATGTTTGGCACTCCTGAATTTATTTAACAATGACAATTTGCCGGACAAATGGTAGTGACATACTACTAGCGACAACCTTATGATGAGAATTTACAGACTGACAATCGGTGCTAATGACAATTTGGCTGAAATTGAGTATCATTAACAATTACAATTTATCCTGGCGACAAGTATTGGGAGCTTACAAGTGATACTTATGATATTATTTGGTACTGGAATAATCTAGCAATGACAATGACAATGGAGTGACTGGAATTATCAGGTACCCACAATTTGAAACTGTCAAGAGGTACTGACAATTATTAATATGAAGTTTTGTTCCTGATAATTCGTACTGATTATGGCTTCACCAGACTGTTTATCAATCGAGGTATCATATGACATGTTCTAGTCTTCAAGCGGCAGGATTATGCAAATGAAGATAATCTCATTCCATTATGATGATGATACAGCTTTTTGAATGAAATTGAATGGCTTTATCACCTCGTTTTGTTCGGAAAAGTCCTCCATTGCCATGTACCTCATCTGTTGCTCAATGACGTACTGATTGATACTAGAAATTAGTACTACTTATCAGTGGCTGAAATTATTGGGCACTGAAGATTTAGGATTTAATATTAGGTGATACTTCTTATCACTGGAACAACCAGGTACCGTCAACTGGTACTACTGAAAAGCGGGACTCCTTTTGGTACTGAGTTGTATTGGGAGTATTTATTGAACATGCGAGACAGAAACTTGGCACGACTGAAATTATACTGAATAATCAATCGTGCTAGAAAGGACTTGGTGCTAGAAAAGACTTGGTGCTAGAAAGGACTTGGTATCAACATGACTGACAATGGATATGGACTATCTGTAAGACTGGCACTGAAATCGGTCTTACTAATTCATTGGTACCACTTGATATTGGCAGTGTTTAGCATAACGATTGGTCGATATGGTACTGATATGGTACTGGAATGGGACTAATAATTGATAGGAAATGATCTTTCAATGGCTGCGATCACAAATCAAGTTCATCTATGGTCACGAGAATAGAGATCCTCGAGTTTCTCAATAAAATTGACTATAGGTCTAGTTTTCTGTATATTGATATAGCAACACTTGGAGCGTCTCTAAAGGAGTACAGTAGAGTGATAGTTCAAATTATCAGGACGGTAGTATTATGACAGTAGTATTATGACAGTAGTACTAGGTCAGTTGTCAAGAACTCTGTTTACTATGTTCATCCGTCAATGAGTCCCCAGAAAAAGAAACCAAACTACTTAAGTAGTTGACAGGGTCACCTTGACATCCGGTCGTTGCTTGGTTGTTGCTTGGTTGCTGCTTGGTTGCTGCTTGGTTGTTGCGGCAAACCTCTTTATTAGGTCAATAATGGTGAATATTCTTGGTCGGTACACCAACTGATGATATTGTCAAATGGTATGTGATAGCGATTTTCAATGGCCATTTTTAGGATTGGACGGTGAGCCTTCAAAATACTTCAATAGGTAGAGTACTACCTATGGTGGATTATACAACAGTACAACAGTACATCAGTACATCAGGTCAGTACTACAGTAGTAGTAGTAGTACAGTAGTAGTAGTAGTACAGTAGTAGTAGTAGTAGTACAGTAGTACAGTACTTATACAGTAGTAGTAGTACAGTAGTACAGTAGTACAGTACTTATACAGTAGTAGTAGTACAGTAGTACAGTACTTATACAGTAGTAGTAGTAGTAGTAGTAGTAGTAGTAGTAGTAGTAGTAGTAGTAGTAGTAGTAGTACACTAGAGTAATACAGTAGAGTAGTACATTAGAAAGTGAATTCTCTCTGGTCTTGAAGTAGGTAGTGGGATCTTGGATGTAGGCATTTAGTACTATCAAAACACCACTCACCTTATTATGTTCTTTCAATACATTTATGCCTAAACTCTTATATTCGTTGATGGTTCCTCAAAGAGAGGAACCGGGGTGACTTATATACCTTTGAGAGAAACGTGGTACCGAAAAACTCTCCACCAGAACAATGGAAGTATCGTTCTGGCATGTGCAAAAGGGGCCTCGGATTCACGAGTTGTCAACGATCACATGCCGTGACACGGCATTTGTAGTCGGCACTACTAGAATCGAACATCGTAGGCTCCATATTGTATCTATAGGTAGTGTTCTACCTATTGTGGATCTAACACACCTCTATATCTCATATATTCATACCCATTCTGCCTTACTATCATACCGTTATACTGTTTTACAAGGTTCACCAGTATTTAGACATGCTAATTTTCTTGATGGTCTGGTGCTTACTCTTTTTTTTCTGTGTTGTCTGTATTGCCTGTGTTTGCTGATTCAAGTAATCAAGCAGTGGGGCCTGAATAATTTTATGTGTACTGAACCATAGGGATCTACTGAGCAGTTGAGTCAATGATTCAGTACACTGAGTAATGGAGTAATAGAGAGTATCGGTACATGTTTAATATTGTATGACACTGGTATGACACTGGTATGACACTGGTATGACACTGGTATGACACTGGTCGAAAATAGTCTGAATTCGGCACTTTGACCAATACTTGAAACTACTATAATTTGCACCAGTGTCACCCAATTGACATTAGAGATGAACACATGGAACTCCAACTGATACTATTGTAAATTCCAGTCCCACCCCATGTACCATACCCGGATGGACTTCTCCCCAAATTGCTCATCGTCATCCCTACATAAATCCCCACATACATTCCCATGTAATTCGTAGGAATTAGTTAATGAGATTCTTGTGGTGTTCCAAGTCCCCAGCTCGCTCAAGTGTACTCCCCACAAACACTATCAGAGTCATCGATAACATTAAATGGCACCAGGGTACTAGTTCACAGTCAATTGTCCACCAGCCCCAGTTCTTATACCAACTGGGGATTTGTTGTTTCTTAATTTCGGATTCAACACTCCACGGCCTAGCTACCTTCTCTTCCATTCCAATACGTTACACCTACCTTCTCTGGTAACAGGAACCCCATACCATATCCCTGGAACCCCAATGGTTTGCACATTGCATGCAAACCCCGAGTTAAGAGTGTATAGCTGTCAAAATGGATCACTCCATTGACTCCTCTCTGGAGCAAGCCAAAAAACAAAACTCAAAACTCACTCAGGTTTCTATAGTAGTGTAGTAGTGCAGTAGTAGTGTAGTGTAGTGTAGTGTAGTGTAGTGTAGTGTAGTGTAGTGTAGTGTAGTGTAGTGTAGTGTAGTGTAGTGTAGTTGTTAGATTTTTGTTGTTACGTCAGGTATTCTGATTAGTATGTTTTGTTGATGATTCCCCATAATGAGGACTCTGAGCTATTTAAGTATTTGACAACGGCGTCGCCTAGTCAACTGGTTGTTGAGAAGTGCAAAGGGGAAAAACTCTCCACATTCTATCCTGATACCTCATACAATGATGGTGGAGGTGTGGCACAGTGGAATGGTCATTGTTAGGATTAGACAGCATTGGCTTAAAATACTGAAATAGGTAAAGTTCTATCTATGTTGGATCCAACAGTAGTGTAGTAGTACAGCGTAAAAGAGTAGAGTAATAGAGTAGAGTAGTAGTATAGACTGATAGTATACAGTAGTAGTGTACTAATATAGACTAATAGTGTAGAGTAGTAGTGTAAACCAATGTGACACCAAATGACAATACCTTCATTTACTTCATTTACTTCATTTACTTCATTTACTTCATTTACTTCATTTACTTCATTTACTT
>NLAW01001797.1:0-31718 GCA_002370915.1 Metschnikowia lochheadii | reverse complement strand
CAACCAAGGTAGAGAAACTAGTAGCGGCGAGCCCTGCAAGCCCAGAGCGCCGTGCGCGCGCTTATTCGGTGCTATTTTCCAACAAGAGGGCAACCTGCATAGACCACACCCCTATCCTCATAATCTGCCTTATGCACCACATTTGGTCATAACCATAGATCAACAAGATCCACCCCGATCCAGTAATACATAGATTTAAAGTAAAGAATTATGCACTTTATAAGTGGCAGTATACCGGACCTTGGCAGTATACCAGATTTTATCAGTATACCGGCTTTTATCAGTATACAGGATTTTGGCACTACATGGGATTATTTTGGGGGGAAGAGCAGACTGCATATCCTAGGAATGAACACTGGATCATAATTGGGACCAATTAGAAGATTTCCGTTACTCACACCCACTGAACGGTTTATATGCACGAAACGAATCTGTAGATTCTTTAACTCCAGCTCAGCTAGGAATGCTGGGGAATCAGGTGGCCCGTAGAGTAACCATGGTGTAATGTCCAGAGATCCCTTCTATTTATAGGTCAAGGATCTCATTGCCTCATCAAGGTAAGTAAACACTTTAGGGGAAATGTTTACTTCAGACATAGGCTGAGCCTCAATGTCAGTACAAGGAGATCTGGTGGGTCTGGATCTGGGAGGCTTCTTGGTATGTCTCCCTAGGTAGAGATATCGATTCGTTATCTAGATATTCGATTCAATTTGAATCTATTCTTAGCTGCTTGCGTATAAAACAATCGCCCCAGGAGGGCGTTAGTTAACTAATGAAAGGTGTAGCGAAGGCCTCATTATATATATGGGAGTCGGCCTTCACTGACCCTTGGTTGTCCTGGCAACCATGGTTGGGGAAACTAGTAGAGACGTGCCCTGCAAGCCTAGAGCACCGTGCGCGCTCTTATTCGGTGCTATTTCCCAACAGAATCCCCGATAAATATTCCTTGATAGTCTATTCTTTGTTTCTTTTTTAGAGTCCACTTCGCACTTGTCTCGACACCTCCGAGTCTACGCCAAAACACCACCCACCACCCACAAACCACCAACCAAAAACTCTCACCCAAACACTCTTACCCAATCGCTCAAAACCATACTCATATACCGAACTCATATACCGAACTCATATTCCTCCATCTTGTATACCGGACTCACATACTGAAAACAAAACAAAAAAAGAAACATGACCATAGTAACGGTTTAATGTTTGTCTCCACTTTTAGTAGTTGATTTCCCGTTTCTCGTTTTTTTTTTTCTCTCGCTTTTTTCGTCGCTTTTTTTTTCTGGGTTAGCTTTTTTAGTCTCCACGTTCCTGCACATAACATGCCCTCAAGGCTCCCATCCTGCAAACAAGCAATCTTCTGCCGCGTGCCCCACACTGTCCTGCACTTATTGTGGGGGGGCACACTCCATACGGCTCCACTCTCTATTTCTTCCCACCCCTATATCTCCCCTCCCCTTCCCTCTTTCTCTCTCTTTTCCCTCTTTCTCTCTCTTTTCCCTCTTTCTCCTCTCCTTCCCCCCCTTCCTTCCTTCTTTCTTTATCCTCCTTCTTCTCCTCCTCCTCCTCTCGCCTCGCTCCCTCTTTATATACTTCTCTCTTCCTCACCCCCTCCTTTCTTATCTTATCTCCCGTCCCTTTACTCCCCTCTACCATGGAGTCAGTAGAAGCGAATGTGATTCTTTCGCCCTGTTCTTCAGGGGGTACAATGGTGGATCTAGGGCATGCAGACTATGGGCTAGACCAACTACCCCAATCAAATACAGGGGTTCAACCAAACACAGGGGTTCAACCAAACACAGGGGTTCAACCAAACACAAGGGATCAAATGGACGCAGCTGAATTCCAACCACAAGGACTCTATTCCAATGAGAGTCTAAAAATCGTTCTTCCTAATTTGATTGATCATATTTTGGTGGCAAAAACCGATCTAGATGCATTTGTGGCTGAAACATCCCCCAATGTTTCCATCTTGCATGTGTTGATTTATTTGTTTGCCAAAAAAGTGCACCCTCAAATCCACCATATCAACAATATCAAACTACTCCATGTGGGACGCATGTACCATGTGGGAAAAACGCAGCATTTTTGGGTCCCCACGCCTTTGGTGCGCGACATAATCGAGGTGTTCCCCACTTTCCAACTTCTCATTTGCCCCGATGAAGATTTGATGGGTCCTCCCTTGGACATGCCTATATGCCGGATGCTCCAATTCTGTTCTTCTTCAAAAACTCAAAATTCAGATTTGACTTCTCCTCCGGCTACTTATGCTGAGGCCATGATGAGGATGTTCCGTGCTCGGAGAAGGTCCAGGAAGAATCTGGTGGATACTCTAGATTCCAGCCAATCCAGGGCCACGCGCTTTCTTCTGCGTGGTTCAACCACTGATACTGAAGAAGGATCTGGGCTGGTGACTTCGTTGAAGATTAAACGGTCGTTTAAGAAAATCATCCAGAAGACGAAAGTGCTAGGGCTTTCTCCACAGTACGGAATCTGTCTCGACCATCGGCTCTAACGGTGGAGGGTCACTCATTGTGTACAGTCCACCACTGTCTCCACTAACAACTATCCGTCAACGTCGTCACAGTCTACAGTCTAGCTTCTACAGACTACAGACTACGGACTACGGTCTACGGACTACGGTCTACGGACTACGGTCTACGAACTACGGTCTACGGTCTACGGACTACGGTCTACGGTCTACGGACTACGGACTACGGACTACGGACTACGGTCTACGGTCTACGGTCGACGGTCTACGGTCTACGGTCTACCGTCTCCAGTCAGTGTCCAGTGTGTACAGTCTCCATAGACTCTGACCATATTGATTATGGACTATAAATGTTTTTGGAGTGTCATATGAGATTGGAGAATGATCATGGATTATTGAGTGGTGTTGGTCTTAATAATAGAATACCTAAGGACCTCCCTTAGTCTTACATGGAGCTGGATCTACTCAAACAGCTGGTCAAATATTGATCGTTGGATTGGCTCAAACCATTGGACACGTTGGACACGATGTCATGGTCCTTATTACATTTGCTGAACCACATGTTGGTGAAGTCGGGATAGAAATCATTGAGCTGAATGGGTTCGTGTCACAGTCAAGAGGACTGTATCCCGAGACGAAAGGAAACTATGCACAGCTTGCCCTGTTGATGGTATGCTCCTGGTGTTTTCTCCAAAGTAAGTCTATAAGACTTTACCTTATACTTTTCCAAAAGTCCATACTCCACCATTCTCTAGTCAAAACAGTTTCTTTTCATTTGGCTGGAACATCCACAGAGGCAATCACCAATGAGAACACAGGTACTGATATGGTCCCCTACTGCTGATTAATAGTCCTGATGGATAAAACAAGCTAGAGGAGTGTGGATGTTGATATTGGTTATTGAATCTCATGGTTTGTTAATGGTGGTTATTATTTGGTGGTTAATTAACGGGTTGTTGTTAGGTGCAAAGGGGGAAAACTCTTGACATTCCATCCTGGTACCCGAGTTCATTAGAGTGGTTTTGGTACCCGTGTTCATTAGAGTGATTTTGGTACCCGAGTTCATCACATTCCCTTTTGGTTATACAATGATGGTGGCAAGGTGTGGCATAGTGGAATGGCCATTGTTAGGGACAACCAGCATAGGCTTAAAATGCTGGAATAGGTCGAGAACTACCTCTGGTGGATCCAACAGTTTATTATTTCTAGTGGCCCAATTTCTAGTGGGCCAGTTTCCAGAGATTTAGAGATTTAGAGATTTACTAGTTTCTAGTGATTTATTAGTTTCTAGAGATTTACTAATTTCTAGTGATTCACTAATTTCTAGTGATTCATTGACAACAATGCTCATCATTACTGGCTAAAAGCTTAAAACAAAGGGTGCGAAAGTCTGGCCAAGAAAAGACTTGAAACTGGCACAGCCTAGTTGAAGAGCTTCTGAAAGTCAAAATTGAAATCAGATTATACTAACTTTCATAAGTCATTAAGAGTAATTACTCTTGCTTTACCTACAACTCTGCAATCCTCTATTTGACCAATTGACCAATTGACTGAATATCACTATACACTACACTATACACTACACTATACACTACACTATACACTACACTATACACTACACTATACAATACACTATACACTATACACTATACACTATACACTATACACTATACACTATACACTATACACTATACACTATACACTATACACTACATTATATAGGAGTATACACTAGAAGTCAAATAATAGGCATCGACTTTGAAATGCTGTGCATTGGGAATTGTTTGAGGATCGAAAGGGGTACGAAAGTGTCATGAATGGAGCTCGAAAGTGGCATGAAAGGGGCTCGAAAGTGGCATGAAAGGGGCTCGAAAGTGGCATGAATAGGACATGAAAGTGGCATGAATGGGCTTAAAATCTAGTGCGGAATCCAGATTGCGACTTCGCCCCCTGTGGTTAGATCTGGCCCAGTACCAGTGCATGCGGCGTGTTTCGCAGCAAAATGTGCGCACGACGCCGCCTTGGAAATGGGTATATATAAGAAGTCTCGTCAGTCCCGAAGTTTTTCAATTCACATAGTCAATTCACAATTTTCTAACCCTCCATATCTTTTTCAGCTTAACCGCCGTCCACTCCTTTCCAGTCACTCCTTTCCACCCACTCCTTTCCAGTTACTCCTTTACTTCATTTGAGTCACTCCTTTACTTCATTTGAGTCACTCCTTTACTTCATTCGAGTCACTCCTTTTCTATCCCTCGTTTATTTACTTCTTCACTCCTTTCCAAATGAAGTTCTCTACCTTAACCTCTTTTGCTCTCGCTTCGGCTTTGGTTGCTGCATCGCCCATGCCCAAAGTTAAGTTTGTGACGGTTACAAGATATACTACCGTTCAAGTTAACCATGCAGACTACACTGCCGCTGTGACTCCTGCAGCAGAGCAGCAAGCTGTGCCTCCTGCTCCTACTGATACTTTCAATCCTTATGCTGAACCAGCTGAGGATTCACCAGCTGAGGATTCACCAGTTGAGGATTCACCAGCTGAAGATTCACCAGTTGAGGATTCACCAGCTGAAGATTCACCAGCTGAGGCTCCAGCTGAGGCTCCAACTGAGAACGCTCCTACTGAGAACGCTCCAGCTGAGGCACCAACTGAGAACGCACCAACTGAGAGCGATGCAAATCAGAGTTCAAGTGCAACCGGATCCACCGGTGCTGGCGAGACCTTCACTGGTAAAGGTACTTTTTACGATCCTTCAATGGGTGCATGTGGACATGATAACAAAGGAAGTGAACTTGTTGTTGCTATGAACTACGAATTGTTTGATAAATACACACCTAATGGAAACCCCAACAAAAACTCTTTGTGTGGCAAAAAACTCAATGCCCATTACGAGGGTAAGACCGTTCAGGTTACTGTCGTCGATAGATGTGGCGCATGTGGAGAGGGGGGCTTGGATCTTTCTCCTACTGCATTCTCCCAGCTTGCTGACCAAGACTTGGGCCACATCAAGCTCACATGGGAATGGGCTTCTTAAGGTCGATTAACCATATGTTGTATCTGCAACATCGGTTTGATTGTTGAGGATATCTTTAAATCAAAATATAAAGCTGGTTTTTTTATACCAATGTAGTGAAGATTGTTCAGTGGATTGTTCGACTGATTTCCCATCCATTTAAGTCTCCCCTGATAAGTGGGTGTAAAAGAATAGCGGGTTAGAACGGAGGTGTAATCTACTGCACTATTATGTAATACAGTAGTATCTACTACACTAGTATCTACTACAGTAGTATCTAATACTCTAATATCTAATACTATAGTATCTACTACTCTATTATCTAATACACTAGTATATAATACAGTAGTATCTAATACTATAGTATCTACTACACTATTACCTAAAATGGAGGTCGTATCCGGATTGGGTTGGTGTGGAAGTTCGAGTGCTGAGCCCTATTCGCCTACGACTAGGAGAGATGGTGGGCGGTGGCGGGATAAGCTTGGGGACCGGGTACGGTAGGAAGAAATGTAGCTAGGGAAGGGGTAGGCGAAGGGGAAGGGGTAGGCGAAGGGGAAGGGGTAGGCGAAGGGGAAGGGATAGGGGAAGGGGTAGGGGCAGAATTTGCAGCCAAAATGTAGCTTGCTACTGCGTATGTCTCTGAGTACACCGAGTGAAGAATGGCGCAGAAGACTTCGGCAATTGCTCCGCCAATCAACTATATGATGCTGAAGTAAAGCCAGATAAAGAGTATGTCTTCGATTGGTGATTCTGCACCCAAGAAGTTCACCACGTCTATATGCTAATACAAACTGTCCCATCAGTTACCCATACGCCATATTTTCCCATACGCCATATTTTCCCATACGCCATATTTTCCCAGGTGCTAGATTTTCCCAGGTGCAAGATTTTCCCGTATACCAGAATTTTCCCAGGTGCCACCAAAACTTCGCTGCAAAGTTCGCAGCACCTCGCGACACTTACAATAGTCGATTCACCAATCAGTAGTTGCAAACTTTTATCAGTTCGTCCCAATGCTGCGCAGTATACACCCGCAAGCTGGAATCACTGGAATCACCAATATCCGAGCTGGTTCAATATCCGAGCTGGTTCAATATCCGAGCTGGAGCCATGATCCGAGCTAAACGCATGATCCCCTATGCCACACAGTTCTACCGGGAATATACTCAGAAACATATGGCCCTTCAATACCCCAACAAATTGACATGGAGGCTGGGGGGATGTTAGATCTGCCATAGGTAGTACTCCACGTATTCAGGTAGTACTCCACGTATTCAGGTAGTACTCCAAGAAGCCTCCCAGATCCAGACCCACCAGATCTCCTTGTACTGACATTGAGGCTCAGCCTATGTCTGAAGTAAACTCTTCAACTCAAGTGTTCACTTATCTTGATGAAACAAGGAGATCCGTATCTTATAGTCATAAGAGATCGCTGGACCTTAAACCATGGTTACTGTATGGGCCACCTGATTCCCCAGCATTCCTAGCTGAGCTGGAGTTAAAGAATCTACACTGCCTGATACTTTGTATAAGGCCCTTTAACCAGCGCGCACCTTTACAACTATATAAGCACCTCACATTCTCGACGTAACCGGAATCTAACAACTATTATCTACTACTTTAGTATCTACTACTTTATTATCTAATACACTATTACCTAATACACTATTATCTAATACACTATTATCTAATACACTATTATCTAATACACTATTACCTAATACATCAGTGTCTACTACACTATTATCTAATACACCAGTATCTACTACTTTATTATCTACTACACTATTATCTTCTACACTAGTATCCTATACACTAGTATCTAATACACCAATATCTAATACACCAGTATCCTATACACCAGTATCTTATACTTCAGTATCTACTACTATAGTATCTTATACTTCAGTATTCTATACACCGGTGACCCAAGATTCCAAATTGAACTGCTTAAGATCTTCACAAAACACCTGAGTTCATGACCAAGCTAATTAACTCTTCCTTGAATCTAGTCACAACAAAGTCAAGACCTTCAACTACACGCGTTTATCAGAAAACCACGGTGACCATCACTGTTTGCGAGGAAGAGTGTGTTCCATCCACCATGACTGTTGCTGCTGGTACTAAATTGACCGTTACTGGATTGTCAGTGTCTAGTACAGTATCCAATAGAGACCAATAGAGACCAATAGAGACCAATAGAGACCAATAGAGACCAAGAGAGACCAAGAGAGAGAGAGAGCACGTGACAATGGATGCCAAAGGGTAGAATCTTCTGAACAATATTTTTGAATTTTTGGATACGGCCAGAAAGAAGGAAGTAATTGTTTTCAGCATTCTTCTTTGAGAAAATCACCATGAGATCCACATGGGTTCATACACCTGCTCAACGTATATGGCGATAAGTTAACAAGCGAGCTTAATAACACCTGATTCTCATGTGTCCCAGTCTTAACCCTTTGCCATGTGTCATGTGTCATGTGCCATGTGCCCATGGACAAGGAGAGTTTGGTGCAGTCCACGAAACGATATTTCTCGTTAATTTCCGAAGGGATCGAATGGCAGTTGGACGTAGTATTCGTATAACTTTTGTGAGCAGATTCGATGGGGATGAATGAACACTATTGTTGTGTTGTTTGAACTGGAATATTCACGAGGCTGGCCCTTGGAGTTGACATGCAGACCTGGGTTGGATTTGGCAGACTTGACCTGGGTTGGATTTGTACACTGGTATCTGAACTCCAGTATCTAAACTCCAGTGTTTAATACTTTAGTGTCAAATAGTGGGTCTTTTCATCACGAGTCATCAATAGCCGTAAGGCTTTCATTATGGACTTTTCTCTTTTGCTGACCAAAAACATCAAGAGGAGGAGATTCAGCCATTTTTCATTCTCCATTCTCCATTCTTCATTCTCCATTCTTTATTCTTCATTCTTCATTCTCCATTCTCCATTATCTCAGGAGGCAAGAATAGCAATAGCCGAGGGAAAGACTAAATAGAGAGATATATCTGTCACGGAGACAGACTCCTCCAGACCATAGAAGATGGATGGAGTATTGAAAAAACGAACTCTCAAGAGATTCCTGGATTTGGATCTTATCATGTATCGATATTCGTATGGTCAATGAATAATCATTAGACCAACTCATGGACTCACCAGAAATAGTACTGATGACACCATTCCCGATACCCCAAGTATCTCTCCGTTGTACTCCGTACTCCATACTTCTTGTACTCCGTACTCCATACTTCTTGTACTCCGTACTCCATACTTCTTATACTCCGTACACTGTTGCACTCTGTTGCACTCTGTTGCACTCCTAGACCCAATTCTGAGTCCTCAAAGATAAATACTCCTCCATACAACTGGCACAATAATCTTCAATGGAATCCAAGGCTGCAAGCTCATGACCTTCCAAAATACCCTCGCTCTTTAACCTCTCACACGTAGCCTTTTCATTCACCAACCAGTTCCTCCATTCGGTTCTGGCCAACTCCTCCTCAAAGCCATTGAGCATATTCAAAGTGAGGAGAAGCTCGTTGCGCTGGATAGAAATATCCACCAATGCCTGTCGCAACTTATCATCCAGAGCTCGTGCCTGGCTGGTCTGGAAAGGTCTCTGATCATTGTTATAGTTCAAAATGAAGGAGTTTTTCTCAAACATACCAAAACATTGGGAATTGCTGGAATTATTGCCCACTGAAAGATCTCTGTAGATCAAATCCTGCACATCCTTAAGGTACACGGCCCTCTGGAGCTTGCTAGAGTCCACACTGACCAATTTCTCCGCCAACTGGCCTGAATGCCGCACTTCCCAGTAGTGCTTGATGTTGGAGCCTCCAAGGAACATGTTGAAGAGTGAAAGAAGCACTATGATGCCCACAAGCACCGAGTGCATGGAAATCTTCTGGAAAAACGCCAGGAGCACGCCAAAAATAATCGACACCAATGCAGAAATCGAGCTTTTGGTTTGTGTGACCACGAATGTCACGTAGAACTTGAGGAATACCCACCGGCTAATGGTTGGCCCCAAAAGCGGGGTTTTCGGGGCAATTTCCGAATCGTTTGGCTCCACGGCGATTTTCCCATAGAAATATGCGGCCCGTGGTGTCTCTCCCTTAGGACCAATCACACTCACGGCCTTGGACACTTCGGATTTGAAGAGTGAAATGAACAGCCGTTGAAATGAACACCTCAAGGAGTAAACGAGAACCGTCCATAACAGGTACTGCGAGGTCTGCACATCACAGAAGAATTTGATATTGGAGCGGTTACCCATGGTTTTCCGTACCAAAATACGGTGGGTGAAATGGAAACTGGGGCCTCGCTTAATGGTGAAGGGCTGGCCCGAGATTCGGAGACTAAACAACTCTCCCTCAATGTATTTCTCCACCTCCTGCTTGACGGTGAAACGGCCATGAGTACTGGCATTCAGCGAATACTCCAAGATATTCTCCTTGACCAAAAAACATTGGCCATCTGCCGGCTTACGCCAGAGATTGATTTCGTCATATTCCAAATGGGTAAGGAGGAAGACCTCGTTCAAAATGGTGGATTCAGAGCCACAAAGAACGTGGAATAGAGCTTTTGGAGGGAGATCAACCGTAAACTCAGAACTCATATGACAAATGTCTGGGTTTGGGTTAAGTTCTCCGTTTTCAGGTTTATGTTGCTTTGGAGTCTCCACAAGTTGCTTCACCTCATAACTTTTATCCAATGGGATACCATTTTCATGAATAGCCGGTGCACTGACACTGGAAACTCGGGCCTGGGGATGTGGAGAGACCAGTATAGCCCTAGATTTGGCATGGGCTTTATCCAAAGCCATCAAAGACTCAATGAGGTATAAAATGCCGGATTTTCCAGAAGCTATGGCATTGAACAAGAAATTGAGCTTTTTCTCCACCAAAATCCCATCATCCAAAAACAATTTGGTCTTAAACTTGCCCCTCACAAGTGTCAAAAGTAAATCATCATGATGCTTGTGACCTGCACACTGCGCTGAAACGAACAAGTCGATGGGGATCTTGCACATGGACACGAAACCCATGGAATGCACATACAGGTAGAAAAACCGATGGGTGAAGAATTGGGTAGCACGGAGCTGTTGGCTTTTGTTGGGGGAAAGTAAGCAGTTATAAGCGATCAAACAGCATTCCGAGGGGTCCACTGCATACTCGAAAAGTGCTCGTAATTGGTAATCCTTGGCGATCCATTCATTGGGGTAATTGGAAGGGTACCGGATTCCTGCACCTCCGATCTGCTTGGTATACTCTGCCATCTCATCCATCTCATCCATCTTCTCCTTCTCCTTCCCATCCTTTTCCTTTTCCTTTTCCTTTTCCTTTTCCTTCTCCACTCCCTGCTCAATTTTAGCTGGTTTATGCTCTGCAGTGAACATATGATAAAGCCCCCAGTTTATGGACCCTGTCATATTGGCATTCATGGCGGTGGGAACAATTGTAGAGCCTATCAAGCTATAAGCCATAATGGAGCTCTTGGTGGTTTCAGTTGTAAAAGGAAGGTAGATGCGGGCGATTTTATCGTAGGTATGCCTTTGGAAGAAGGCCTCACTCCGTTCCAAATATGCAGACAACTTGCTGCTGGTGATGAGCTGGCCCTGGGAGTTGTAGAGCTTGGTGGAGGTGATGTTCCGGTCAGTCACTGTATTCTGGGATGATTGGAGCTCCATCACTAACGGTGGGTACCGGCCACTAGCAATGGATAAGAGGTTATGCATATCGTCGGATTCATCCACCACCCTGTTTTTGGCGTTTTGAAACACCTTGAGCCACGACTTGAGCTCTTTTAGACTCTCAGCCTGGAGCACTATGGTCATATCCTTTGTTTTGACCTCAAAGCAAAATTGCCGGTCTTCATTGGGACAGTACTTGACGTTGCAAAGCAAAACACCAAACTTATCGGTTTCCTGCACCGAGTATGTATCCGGACTAAGCACTAGGAAACCAAGGATGCCGTCCTGGATGAAGGCCCATCTTTTCACCCAAATGGGCTTGCTAGGGGCTTGTGGAGCCCAGGTTTTCATGCACACATACCCCATTTTCTCCACCAGCATTTCGTCCGTATCATCAATCACTTTCCGGTTGAGTAAATTGGACCGATAATCGCTGAGATTGGTGGAGGGCTGGAGATGTTCAATGGTATGTACCTCCACGTTTTTCTTGGCGGCCATAAGGTCTTTCAGAAGGTTTTTCAAGCCCTCTTTATCCAAATCATAAAAAGCTTTTGTTCGGAGCACTTTGTTCCATATATCCGATACTGGAGCCAAGCTAGAAGCCAAGCTAGAAGTCTTTTGTCGTCCTGCTTGACTCTTCCATAAATGGAAATTCAAAGTCAAGAGCCGATCATTGATGAAATGTGTTAAATCAAACATCTCCACCACCAAATCAAGACTCATCTTCATATAGTCTTTCCGGATATTGGCCAAGGCCATCAGGTGCTCAAGGAGCCAATCAGCTTCACGGACTTTGGAGGTTCCCATGTGTATGGCATAGAACTTGTCGTATTTCTCCTGGCACACCAAAAATGCTTCTCGAAGCGATGTGTACTCATTCATGCGGTCCACGAGTTCCTTCTTAATGTTGTCCATGAACGGCACATTGATGTGGAAGGCAGAAATGGCCTGGGTCCAGATAACCTTGAGCAGGTCACGTGAGTCCCGCAAAAGGTCCACGACGTATTCCTGATCCAATACTCCATCCTGGAGAAATGATGGCACCAAGTAATCGAGAAGTGAGAGCACCGAAGTGAAGTCAGCAAGTTGCTTCGGGACCTTGGCGAACGATGCAAATAATGCAAGGAACCATCGCTGGGTATGGTTTAGCTGCAGGTCCAAGAAATTGACCGTTGCTCTGAATGTTGGCAGATCGAGAGCTGCTTCTTTGAAGGCCACGGAAATGAGTTTAAATTGGAACTCGGATTTTTCTGTTTCTGACATCAGATAATAGATTTTGTTTTTGTTTTTGTTTTTGTTTTTGTTTTTGTTTTTGTTCTGGATGGATGGATGGATTCAAGGGATTCTGATGTTTCAGATCAAGTATTTCCGGTAAGTATTTCGGTTGATCCAGAGTTCAGGTAATAAGTTCCAGGTATAAAGACCAAGTATGCAGGTTATCAGATATGGTAATCCAGTATGAAATCAAGATGAAAGAATCCAGTATTCAGAAATGGATATTCAGGAAATGGGGTTCCAGTATTCAGTGTTCACAATGCATATACGTAATCCAAGGATACGTAGTTCAGGTTCAATTAATCCAAGTATTAGTATCCAGAGGTGACTCACTTGAAGCAGTATATGATAATCCAGTGTATCCGTGAACCTGTTAATGATATATGGTAACAGGTGTTTAGTTTGAGGGATCCAGAATATTAGGAAATCAGATCAGGAGACGGTCAATTTTCAAGTGTCCAGGTATATCCAACACAGATACAGATAATGCAGAAGTCAGAGATTCAAGGGATGCAATATTCCTGCAGTATCAAGGATCAAGTAATCAATTCAGCCAATATTCAGGTATCCAGAAGTTCAACCAATATTCAAGTATGCAATTCCAGCTAATGTAGAGCTCAGGAATTCAGGTACCAGGTATTTCCTCAGAATCCGGGTTCAGATCCACTCAATGTCAAGCCCAAAATCAGTTTCAGTAATCCAGGTAAAAGGTCCCGACACAAGAATTGGAGTAAAAGATCCAGTATACGTAATTCAGGTACACGTATTCAGTTCCGGTACAAAAATCCAGGTACTTAGTTTCAGGAATTGAGGTATCCAGGTATCACGAATTGAGGTATAGTCCAGTATACGTAATCCAGGTGTCCAGGAATAGTCCAAGTATTCAGTTTCCTGTAAAGTAATCCAGGTATATAATCCACGGAAAGGTAAGATGATCTTCAGTTCCAGATAAAATGATCAGGTAAGTAATGCCAGTCCAGGAACTCAGATATTAAGTATTTATGTATGCACAAGGTATATAATCCAGGTCTTCTATTAGATTGCTCAATTCCGAATCAGGTCTTCTATTAGATTGCTCAATTCCGAATCAGGTCTTGTACTAGATTGCTCAATTCCGAATCAGGTGTTGTATTAGATTGCTCAATTATAGTGCTCACCTTAGAATCTTGTGTTTAATTATGGCAAGCTCAATATTCAAGTCAATTGATTCAATTGATGCGAGGCTAGACAACAATAAATGACGATCACCAGTAGCCCAAATAAAAAAAGGAATAGTATAGCAAAAAGTACTATAGTCGAAAAATATTATAGATAATGGAAATGGAGAAATCACTTGGCCATTAAATCCAGGTTCAAACAATCAGGTTAAGTAATCAGTACTCTACGATTAAAGAACAGTACTTGATGATTAAGGAACAGCCTTTGACGATTAAGTAATCAGGAATTGGTGATTAAGGAAAAGCACTGGAAAGGAAAAGCACTGGAAAGGAAAAGCACTGTGGAGGATCTGGTGTTTGGTATTCAGTACTTAGTGAGGATTGGTGAGTGGTTCGGTTAATCTTCTTTTTCGTTTTTGGTCGTTAGACCTGGATGTACGGGTTTGGAATACAATGCACGTGGCCAGGAATAGAGGGGGGGATATTGTGCAGGAATGAAGACTAAGATCAACCAAAAACAAGGATTTTATGGTCAACTATGGTTCCACGCGACAGTGTGGAAGGGTTGGGTTGAGGTGGTGATTGACAGTGCGGATGCGGAGAAGGGAAGGCCCAGAAAATATACGCCCCGAAAACCCGTACACCAACAAACCACCAAAAAAAACCACCAACAACAAAAACCAAAACCCACCAAAACCAAAACCCACCAAAACCAAATTCCAACCAAATTCCAAAATCCAAAAAAAAAAAAACCAAAAAAACCAAAAAACAAAAAAACAAAAAAAACAAAAAAAAAACTTATTCAGAAAAAGGATCACGTGACCTTCAGCAAGACAATAATAATAATAAAAAAAAACAAAGAAAACAAAAAAAAAACAAACTGGAATCCCTTCTTTAACCTCCTCCCAGTCATCCTTGAGGTCTCCAATAGTCCATGTTACCATATGCTGCAACTTTGTATTCAGAATTGAGCACTGGGGCTGCAATCTCATGAGTGTGCAAGTTTCTACCAGTCATCATAGTAGCATACAGTAGTATAGTATAGTATAGTATAGAGTACATTATAGTATAGTATAGTACAGTGTTTCTCGAAACGATTCAAACCAGCGCGACAAAACGATTCAGACCACAGTAGCAAAATTAAACACCCCAATAGTTCAAGAAATTACTGTTTTTGAAATACTTCATAAAGATTTGACATCAACAGTTCATTTCAAATCCTTGATCCTTAACAATTTTTAAGTCCTAAGTACGAAACTTCTTTTAATTATTGGTCTGCTTAATTTTGCTAGTCTGGTCTGAAACATATTGCTGCGCTGGTCTGAATAGTATTCAAGATGACTGTATAGTATAGTATAGAGTACAGTCTAGTATAGAATACAGTCTAGTATAGAGTACAGCCTGGTATAGAGTACAGTCTAGTATAGAGTACAGTCTAGTATAGAGTACAGTCTAGTATAGAGTACAGTCTAGTATAGAGTAGTATAGAGTACAGTATAGAGTACAATATAGAGTACAGTATAGAGTACAGTCTAGTATAGAGTATAGAATACAGTATAGACTACAGTGTAGTATAGAGTAGAGTACAGTGTAGTATAGCGTAGAGTACAGTGTAGTATAGAGTACGATAGAGTACAGGATAGAGTACATTATAGAATACAGTATAGAATACAGTATAGAGTACAGTGTAGTATATGTTGAACATGTGATATGTGGTAGCCGTGTATGCAGGTAATGTGTGACCTGTAGTACAATGTTTTTCAAAATTATTCAAACCAGCCTCCAGATTTAAGAATTCAAAATATTGAATTCTAATGAAAGTTGGTTTTTGAAACATTATGACATTTGGTTTGAAAGACTGTGTAAAGGGGTAAGAAACCTTTTGAGTTATTGGTTTGTTTAATTATTGGTTTGTTTAATTATTGGTTTGTTTATTTTGGCTAGTTCTGGCTTCCAAAAATTTTGCCCTCTGGTTTGAATAGTTTTGAGAAACACTGTACAACGGAATTGGATAAGCCCCATAGGGTTCCGAGGAACGCATAAGTGCAGACTAGTACTACTATTGTATCCGGGTCTTGGTGTCAAGAGTAGTCACTTCGACTTCAGACAAGGAATTTTAGGGGTGTGGTGCAGGAACAAGGAGTCCAGGGATTCCCAAGTACATATAGAGGGGATTCCGCTCTAGGTTGAGCGGTATTATGAGTAACCAAAATTTCACCAATCTCTTAATATAGAACAGTGGCAGAAATTATGGACTTTGGAACTACAAAGCTCAACAGTATAGAGTATAGTCTAGTATAGAGTAGTATAGAGTAGTATAGAGTAGTATAGAGTAGTATAGAGTAGTATAGAGTAGTATAGAGTAGTATAGAGTAGTATAGAGTACAGTATAGAGAGCTAAAACAGTTCTAGATGTTTGTTATAGTGAATATCCCTACATTACCTAATATAAAGATTACTAATAGTTTGTTAGATCCACCATAGGCAGGGCCCAGTCTATGAATAGTATTATGAATCGTCTCAGTCCGATTGTTAGATTGGTACAGTGGTGATACGGCATTTGGCCATCATAGCACTTCATACATAGATGGCTCCTTTCGAATATTCCAGAACAACCCTTACTATTGTTCTGGTGGAGAGGTTTTCAATTCTAGGGTTCTGGTGGAGAGGGTTTCGGTTCCACGGTTCTCTTCAATTGTTATATAAGCCTTTTCGGTTCCTGTAATGTTTGTATCACTGGTTAGCAGTTTCATATCGTTTGCACAGTACTTAAATTCCTCCCTATTTTTTTTGTATCGTAACTAGTAAAAATTATAGTAATGTTCACATTTACAAATCCATCCAATATGGTCAAGTGGCTGTTAATTAAGTCAGATATCTCTAGAGTACTACTACTACCACTACCACTACTACTACTCTAGAATACTACTACTACTACCACTACTACTACTCTATACTACTACCACTACTACTACTCTAGAATACTACTACTACTACTACTACTACTACTACTACTACTACTACTACTACTACTACTACTACTACTACTACTACTACTACTACTACTCTAGAATACTACTGACACTGACACTGACACTGACTACTTAGTGCACTTCCTAATAGCATTTATACTAACAACCATATCTTCACTTACTATTAGTATGCACCATTAAAATGTGACTCATCACTAGTTTCAGAGATCGGTGAACATACCGGCGATTGTCTGTTAACTCCTTCTATGCTTACCATAAGGTCTTTTTCTATGATACTTGATTGCCTATATCCATTATAACACGGTTCTCTCAAAGTTATATAATCCACTCCGGTTCCTCGCTTTCAGGAACCATCAACGAATATCAGATTTTAGGCATAAATGTATTAATGAACATAACAAGGATTACCTCATATGTACTTCACATTTGGGAGGGTCTTGCAGTACCAAAAAAAGGGTCAAACCGGAACGGAACGGAAAGGATCATGAACTAGCTTTCTTTGGTATCCTATACAGTGTTTGTTTTTACGAAGCTATTCAAAGCAGGGGGCCAAGATGTTTGGAACCAGGACTAGCAAAACTAAACAAACCAATGAGTTATAAAGTTTTGTTCCCCTTTTTTACACAGTCTTTTCAAACCAATTGGCGTAATGCTTCACACCAACTTTCATTAGAATTCCATGTTCTGAAAATCTTAAATCTGGAGGCGGGTTTGAATAGTTTTGAATATCACTGTATACACAACCCTTGTTAGAAGGTGTACAAAAACAAATTTTAAATCATTGTCATTGCTTTGAATCATTTTGAATCATTGGTTTCCACTATTTTGTCTTGTTGGTTTGAACCATTTTGTCGTTTTGGTTTGAAACTTCTTGTTGCCCTGGTCTGAATAGTTCTGAAAGACACTGCATATTGTATAGAGTAGAGTAGAGTAGTGTATACTTCAACCCGTGCTTCCATCTACGTTCTGTGAGCCAAAGTATCAGGGAGCTTGTAAACATCCAGGTAGTGACAAGTCTGGAGCCAGTCGTATTTTTTTTTGCTTTCGATTTATGCGTAGCAGTACCAGTATTGGTGTGCATTGTCTTGTCTTGTCTTGGTTTGCATTGTCTTGTGTTGTGTTGTGTTGTGTTGTGTTGTGTTGTGTTGTGTTGTGTTGTGTTGTGTTGTGTTGTCTTGTGTTGTGTTGTGTTGTGTTGTGTTGTATTGTGTTGTGTTGTGTTGTGTTGTGTTGTGTTGTGTTGTGTTGTGTTGTGTTGTGTTGTGTTGTGTTGTGTTGTGTTGTGTTGTGTTGTAGTAGTAGTATAGTCTCGAGTAGTAATGGAAATGAATGGTATTAGTATAAGTAGTAGATCGGAATGATCACTAACTGCCATAGTGTAGTGTATTAGTAGTGGTGGCCATCAGTAGTAAGTTGGTAGTAGTAGAAGTAGGAGTTGAGGAGTGGCCTTATGGATTGGATGAATTGGATGAATTGGATGAATTGGATGAATTGGATGAATTGGATGAATTGGATGAATTGGATGAATTGGATGAATTGGATGAATTGGATGAATTGGATGAATTGGATGAATTGGATGAATTGGATGAATTGGATGAATTGGATGAATTGGATGAATTGGATGAATTGGATGAATTGGATGAATTGGATGAATTAAATGTGTTAGATGGAATGAATGGAGTAAAAGTATCCCAGTGGTATTTATAGTACCCAAAATAGTATTCAAGTGGCCTTCATAGTATTCAAGTGGCCTTCATAGTATCCAAGTGGCCTTCATAGTTTCAAGTGGTCTTGATAGTATCCAAGTGATGTCAAAAGGTAGGCTGGTGTAGTGGGTTCAAAAGCAAGTAATCTTCAAAGGAAGGGGTGTAGCGGTCTCCATAGTATCCAATTGGTGTCCAAAGAAAGGGTGTAGTGGCTTGACTGATGCATCTAGGCTCAAAGTGTATGACCTAAAGGGGCGTACTCACATATATCCAAATCCACACTATCCTTTAAAGACGAGATTCTGGTCAGAAGGACTATAGGTTTGAAGAAGGGCGACTAGTCGTTGGATGGAAAGTCGTGCACCAGGTCTGATATCATGAACTTGTTGGAGAATGTATGTTTTTCAAGGCTGAATCCATACTGCATTGTTCTGCAGGGAGAACTCACGTCGTTGACCGATTCAATGAATGCAGAACGTCTCCAGCTATTGAAGGAGGCCAGTGGGGCCAAGATGTTCGAAGCAAATCTCAAGGAGTCCAATAAGGAGATAAGTAGCTTGTAATGAAAAATGGACTGGATTCATGAGTCCACGGAGAAGCTCTCCAAGTTTCTCACTGTATCGTAACTGAGAACAGGCCAGTCTATAGGCGCTTTCAAACGGTCAAGTCATTCCAACCAATCAATAGCCACTTTAACGGTTCAGATTAGTTCCACTCATTTCAAGGTAGCTCCATCGGTTCATCTGAGCTCCATCCATTCAAAGTCAGATCAAATCAGTTCAGGTCAGATCAAGTCAGATCAAGTCAGATCAAGTCAGATCAAGTCAGATCAAGTCAGATCAAGTCAGTTCAGGTCAGTTCGATCTAGGTCCAGTGAGTTTCAAGTTCTACTCACTTCAAGCTAGGTCCAGTCAGTTTACGTGAATTCTAATTCAAGAAAGGTTCAAGTCGGTGCTTTTCACTGCTCACAATTCTTCACGTTGCTGCTCATAGACCTTAATATTTCTCATAGACCTTCGTATTTCTCATAGACCTTCATATTTCTCATAGACCTTAATATTTCTCATAGACCTTCGTATTTCTCATAGACCTTCATATTGCTCAAAGCAGTTTATACTGCATTAGGAAAGTCAATGCTAGAGCTCAATAAGCGTATGCTTTATTCGCTCAAGATACTAACCACAGGTTGTTTCCGGGTCAAGTGGTTATTTACCCGTTCATTGAATATGACCATGGACTTATGACGCAGGCCGGGTGCAAAGTTGTTACTGTGCTCGCCATGGAAGAAGTGGAGCAGGGCGAAATACTAAACACATGGAGCTCCTGCTGGGCATTGTTGTAAAACGAGCCCAAGTCCGTGGACGAGCTATTGGACTTCAGGATCTTTTTGAGTTTCAAGTGAGTTCCAATCACGTCCAGTTTGTAATAGTCTCCAGTTCCAGTTAGTAATATTTGTCTGTTCAGTTCGAATTTAAACTCAGTTCAAGTCTAAACTCAGTAATAGTTCAAGTTCAAAAAGGTTCACGTTCAAATTGGCTCGAGTCTTTTGGGCCATAGCTCCATTGTCATCACATCACATTTCAAATTTCACAATTCACATTCACAATTCACATTTCACAATGTCACATTCACATTTCACATTTCACATTTCACATTTCAAATTTCAAATTTCACAATTCACAATTTGCAGTTCCATGGTTCAAGGTGATGGGAGCAACCCAAACATCAAGATCCAAAGCACCAAGCAACAACACCCTGAAAAAAAAGAACAAAAGAAATTTCTTTTTCAAACCAAAAAAAAAAAAAAAAAGAAAGCGGGGACACAATGTAAAGATTCGTATTTTGAAGACTAACCCGAGACTATGCCGAGCCTAACCCCGAATAGGCAAGACTGTTAATTTGCAGACATATATTTATTCACTGTAGTTTGCGTCCAGTCCACCCCATCACTTGACCTTACGGAAGAACTGACTTCTCTATGGGTGGCTGAGAATCTTTTCTCACGCCGCCCGGGGGCTCATCCGTCGTTCTGCATATCATCGCTAGTCACCCCATGCGTGTGACTGCTTCTCTAGTTCTTATCCACACGTTAAGAAAGACAAGCAGCAGTCTAAAGGCGTACCCCACTTTCAAAAGCAACCGAAGAATTAGTTTCTGAGTTTCTGGTGCTGTTTTCCCCCAAGGCAAGTCCGAAATTTGCATCAGTTTCACAACGCAGCAACCGAGAGTGCATTCCGCCCCGCAACGCCAGAAACTGAAATTATGCGATGGCCGGATGAAGTTTTAGGGGCCCTCCCCTCGTGTGCAGTCCATAAGCCTTCCAAACCAAATTTTGGCATTTGCTTTCCAAAAAGACAAAAAGAAAAAAAAAAAATGCCTCCGTCATTTCAGCACCTATACTAAACAAGCGGCTGGTCCCGGGACCATGATTAGTGGCCAATTTGCAACCGAAGCTGCGCAGGAGTACCTTGCAGGAGCGAGAGGTGCGAGTGGCGTGATACTCGCGAAAAACAGTGCGTGCGGGTCGCAGTAGTCATTCGATCACGGCGGTCATTCGATCTTTGCCCTCTTCGCGCGCATGCACAGCCTAAACGCTGCATCGAGTTTTTCCGACGTGCGGATATTCGCTTCCGGCTAAGCCATCCCCAAAACAACACCCATCGAGACGGCCAAAACACCCAAACACCCCTGACAAAACCCGTAGCTCACAAATAGAGACCAAGGTAAAACAAAAAAACAAAAAAACAAAATGGAAATAAACACTTGGGCCACAGGCAAGGACTGGGTTTCTTCAAGGAGGGGGGATAGGTCGAAGTATGGGTTCAAGCGTTCCGCGTTCTTTAGGAGAACTTCCCAAAGTGGCGTGCGGCTCACGCAGGCCTGACCCAATGATTCAGATACCAATGGCGCCATTGAGGTACGTCCGGTGCACGGTGCAAGCAATCGCAACCCAGCATATTAATATAATCCCAGGGGTCTGCAGGGCCTTTTCCTTTCCTTTCCTTTCGTTTCGTTTCCTTCTCATTCTCATTCTTCACTTTCCTTCCACCACTAACAATCCAGTCATTCCCCCACTGATTGTCATCAATAGACCATAAACATAGACTATTAATAGACTCTCAACACAGTCATCAATAGACCACCAACAGACCATCAGCAGTCTATCCTTATACAAAGATAAACGGATAAACACAACATTCGGATAAACACTCGGATAAACATAGAGTCCGAGTTCAGATAATCAGCCAATAGTCCAAGTCCAAGACCAGGACCATTAGATAGTCAAATAGTCGATAGCAGATACCAGACCAAATACCAGAACAGATTATCCAAAACATGAGTGAATGGGCCCCCCTTTCTGATGACTGGCTCAAGGACTTCATTGCCGACTCCAACCCCATGAGTCCTATCAACCACTATGACGACTTTGAGCCGGAAATGGCACTCGTGAGCCCCACCACGCTGGTAGAGCCATACCCTGAAGTCACATCCCAGTGTGACTGGCTTTCGGATCTTCTCCAGGGTCTACCTGAAGTCCCTAAGAACTCCCCCGAATCCCATGACTTTTCCCTGTTGGAAACTGTCTTTGAGGGCAAAAACAGAAACAATTCCACTGACAACATGAACCAGGACAATAAAATACAGAACAGCACCAACAATTCCAACACCATAGACGTCAATTCTATGGAAAACAATACCAATGTTTTGGGTGGGTTGAGATTAGACCAGTTGGATGAATTGGACAAACTGGAGATGAATAAGTTGGACGTGGACAAACCAGAGACCTCAGCAGAGACTTCGACGGAGGCTTCGGCCCCCATCAATATCCCTCGCCGGCCCCTGTGCCGAGTAGGCAAGAACCATGACCTCTTCTTCCATAAAGTCAACGAAAAACTCCACATGCTCAAAGAAAATAACTGCTTGACCCCTCGGGCCCTTGAAACAGTGTTCAACACCAAAGACGTGCTCAAAGACTGCAACTTGGGCCGGTGCTCCAAGCATAAGAACGACGTACGTCCCCGTACCAAACGTTCCAAACGCCGCAGAAGCTCCGTGAAACACAACAACTCCCTTGCACCTGCACACATCAAGACGGAGCTTCCCGAGACTCCAATAAGCATTGATTTCTTTGACTCCGTGCCTCAATCAGCTTCCAATACCTTTGCACCCAACACATTACCTCCAAACACATTAACTCCAAACACATTACCTCCAAACACATTTGCACCCAACACATTTGCTTCCAACACATTTGCACCAACCTCGTTTGAGGCAGCTCAGTTTCTGTTGAGCCCGCCTTACTCATCTGCAGGCCTGCCCCGGAGCTGTAGCATCCCCGACCCTTTAACCTTCCGCTCGTCATGTAACGTTACCATGAACAGCTGATCTGCATGTCTTCACTTCTTAATATATCATGATTTAGCCATCTGTAGACCTCGAGACACCTGAACTCCACCATAAGTTTTGTTTTTTCCATAAGGTTCCCCACTCCGCATGATCATTTAAGCTTAAGCTTGAGCTTAAGTTTGATGATTAGAGTTTTTCCTAATAAGGTGATATCAAAGGGAAAACTGTAATGATTTCATCATCAAAATTTCAATAGAATGCAATATTCCATTCCAAATCAATATCCAAGGTAGTCACTTTATTCGTAAAGCCAGCAGTACTGAATGAGCTTTCGAATTGGCATTCTTGAAGTCATTAGTCAGCAGAAGTAGGATGCAAATCAATAGAATCAATCTCTCAATTCGTTTCTCAAGTCATTAGTATTCACATCAGTAGGTCTCAAACAAGGATTTGAAGTAGTAGGATTCAATTTCATAGTCAATTCCAGTCATCAATGTCAATAGTACCCTAGCATTCAACCTGTATTCAAATTCATGGTTTGACTTTTTGATTGACATTGAACTTTAGGTTGATAAATTTGGGCAATGCACCATCTGTATTGATAGAATCCCATTAAAAGGGTCCGAAGCAGCATCCAACCATGATTCCATTAGTGGATATCATAGTAGTAAGTAGATCAGCACCAAGAGAATACTGTTGTACCATGAAAACATCCATCAAAACAGCCATCAAAACAGCCATTAAAAAACCATTCAAATGGTTTATATGAAGAGAAAACCCTTATGACATCCATTGAACAGTCATTGAATCCGCCATCAAAACATCCATTAAACTAGTCTTGTTAACAAATAGATCAGCACCAAGAGAATACTGTTTTCAGTAAACTTCATTAAACGGCCATTTAAAGGCCATCACAACCGCCATTAAAATGGTTCGTTTGAACAAACAGTTGATCACTGTCAGATCCACCATATGTAGTAATCCACCAATGGAGGTATTATGAAGTCACTCTGTCCGGTACTGACAAGAGCTATTGGAAAAGCCGTATCACGGAGGTTTCGACCATCGATAATGATGGCTTTTTTTCGAAGATGCCAGAACAATCATCACATTTGTTTTGGTAAAGAGTTTTTCCATCCCAAGTTCCCCTTCAAGTGTTAAATAAACCTCACTGGTTTCTCTCTCTGAGGAAATGTCAACGAACAAAAAAAAACTTAGTAGTTAACGTTCAACAAGATGCGAACAAGCACCGAGAGAATAAGGGTTCTATTGTCCCATTGAATCAGCCCCGAAGCAGTTAACATTAATGGAAAGGGTAAAACATTTAATACTTTAGCTGTATTAAAGCTACCTTCTTGGTGTATTCTAATCTCAATCCACCATTAAACGGCCACTAAACAGTCATTCAAAAGATTCATATCCATAGAAAGGGTGGGTATTTCATACCCTAACTATATTAGTGATACCTCTTTGGTCTATTCCAATTTCAATCTGTCATTAAACAGTCATAAAACGGTCATCGAACAGCCTCTAAACGGTCATTAAAAGGTCATCAGAACAACACCCAAAACAACCATTAAACAGCCATCAAGAGGTTAACATTAATGAAAAGTGTGCTTAGTTCATCTCCTACCAATATGAGAGTTACCTCCTTGGTCCATTAAACAGTCATTAAACGGTCATCAAAATAACAATCAAAACAACCATTGAACAACCATTAAACAGCCAGTCGATAAAAAAAAATCAATTGGAAGGGTGCGTAGTTCATCCCCTACCTATATAAGAGTTACCTCCTTGGTCCATTAAACAATCATTAAACGGTCATTGAACAGTCATTAAAGGGCAAGCACAACATCCACTAAACATCCATTAAACATTCATAAAACAGTCAATCAATACAACAATATCAATAGAAAAGGTGGGTCATTATCCCCTGACAATAATAAAGCCCTCGGTTCATTCCAATCTCAACCCGTACAGATTGTACAGATTGTAAAGATCGTAAAGATCATAACGAAACCGTGAATAGACATAAATAGAAGTCAACAAAAAATAGACTTAAAGGTTCATTAGGCCTTGAAAATGAGTTCATGAAAAAGAAGAAAAAGAAGAAAAAGAAGAAAAAGAATGAAGAAGGAAAAATCGGGGGACGAGCAGTATTTATATATATTTCGGGTTTTTATGGGGAGGAGGGGAGGAGGGGGCAAAGTGCGGGGGCCCCGATTTGCAGCCACCGAAAATCGCGCACTTCGTTTGCCTATAAAAGGACGGCCATCCGCACCTCAAAAAATTCACCCTCCCCCCCATAAAAGAACCCAAAATAATGTGAAGTCCCCAATTGTTCAATTTTTTGAATTAAACATTTTTTTTTTATGAATAACTTGTTGATGTTGGTCCAAGTGTGTTGGATTGACTTCACAACGAGTTATTGAGTATGGATGTTGGTGCCCGATGTCTAGGACCAACAGTCCACAAGTCAGACAGCCAAGTCGAATGTCGAAATTGTACCAAGTGGTCTATCAGATGTACTGCACGAGGCAGTATGTTTCTGAGGGTGGCGGCGCTGGGGATAGACGATTCTGCAATGGTTCACCCAACGTCGCAGACGGAGATGGAAACTTCGTTAACAAATGAGGATAGGCCGGAGAACGGAAAAGGAACCTCCTTTATCAAATCAGCAAAATTCACAAGGCACCCAATTCGAGGATTCTCTTCGTGAACCGTTGGTGCCTAGAACTTGTGAGGAAGATTGCGCAAGGGAAAAGTTGGTACATACTTGTGCCCCTCAATCTTCAGACCAACGTGACTTAGCCACTGGGTCTCATTGGAGGATCGGTTGGACAGTCCGACCCCAATCGTACGGGGATCCAGCAGGGGACTACTCGAAGTGAAATAAGTGGGAGACAGTAAAACAATTTTCTGGGTGACGATGAACGTGGTGCTCTAGATAACCCAGAAGAAGATGACGGAAATGTGTCCAATCCAAATATTGGACATATACCAAAGGACGACCAACGCAATGGTCTTAATTATGCTGGGGACAGTGAGCAAAATGAATACAAGGATGATTTTTCAGATGACGGTGAAGGTGATGATCCATATGATGATGAAATTCATGATCCGGAAGAAGACGAAGGCGATATTTCAAGAGAAGATGAAAGAACTCTGCTCATTCCAAATGCAGAACATGTGTCAAACGAAGATGAAGGAAAGGTATCAAACAAAAGTGAAGGGAATGTTTTCAAGAAGGATGAAGGTACTGACTTAAACGAAGATGAAGGAAATGTATTCAAGAAGGATGAAGGAATAGTGCTTAATACAAACGACCCAAAAGTTCCAAACAGAGATGAAGGGAATGGAACTAATATCACTGCCGCAAAAATACCAAACAAAAATGAAGGCACTGAGTCAAATGAAGATGAAGGCAATGTACCTATCATAAATGCTTCAATTACTCCTGAGATGGCTGAAAACAATATGTCTGAGGAAGTTGGAGAGCATGTGCGGGATAGCAATGTGAACAAAGTGGCTAAGGGAGATGAAGAACATATTCCTGAACATTCACAAAATACTCATGAGCGTATAAATGATGTCTCCCAACATGAATCAGACGACGTACTGTCTGTGCCGAACTCGAATCGAAAACTAGACCATGTTCGTGAGCCCGATAGCTGTACTCCGAGAGGGACGGCATGTGCAGTTGGCCAAAGGGTTTGGCAGCACCGAAACCGGAAATAAACTCGAGATCCCTTAGATCAACAAGGCAACGTCAGATTTGGGCTGATTACCCAGACGGAGCAACGGTTGAGGGGGATCGTCGTGAGGTGTTAATGGAGAATTCTCTCAAACAAGTCGCCATTTTTTCCAATTAAACATTATTTGAATTAAACGTTTTTTTTTAATTCAACAATTTTTCTTACCAACCAAAGTTGTGATGTTGCTGCTGAGCTACAGTGGAACAACAATGATACAAGCAGAGGGTTTGGCAGTAACTTTAAGCTTGATTCTGCTGCATATAACACGATTTTGAATATCATCTCATCTGCAAGAAATGGATGCAAAGATGAACAAGCAGGCTGGGAACGTATCTATACTGCCATGAATGTATTTACATCCATGTGTGAATATCACGGAACAGAAATCTTTTCCAAGGTTTACAAAGTAATGTGGATGAATTTAACGGAAACCTTATTGTACCCACACAGTTGGGCCAAATATCTAAGCACTCGCTTGATAGGTACTTTATTGAGACCACTGTCCAAGATTTCATAAAATCTGACATTTTGGACCAGCTAAGTCTGACCATGGGACCTCCAGGGACTCCCAGAAGAGAAGGTCAAGCCATATCTCACCAAGCATAATAATGATTTCTATCGAGCTTTGGTGAAATTAGTGGCTACTTATAGGGTCCGCAAACGAGCGTGGACGTCACGAGTTCAGGACCAACACGAATAAGAATCTGAATTATGGATGCGAAGTTCACTATGCAACATTAATTCGGTGGTAGCAACTGGACATCCGAAAACAAGGTTCGTATCAAAAATCCTAAAGTACCCGTCATTAGAAGTGTCTACTAATAACAGTATTACTACTATAGTACTACTATAGTATTACTATTACTATTACTGGCTACTGACAACTGACTACAGACTACAGACTACAGACTACTACTAATTGCTGACTACTGATTGTTGACTGCTAAGAACTGACTCTGACTACAGAATCCAGAGTCCAGAGTACAGAGTACAGAGTACTGAATCTAACTACAGACTACAGACTACAGACTACTACTAACTGCTGAATGCTGACTACTTGTTGACTGGTGATTGTTGACTATTGACTATTGAGTACTGGTTGTTGACACCGACTCTGAGTACCGGCTACAGTGATGTCCTGTTGAATATTGACTACTGAGTTCTGAGTACAGACTACTAAATAATCAGTACTGGTTGTTGACTACAGAGATTTACTGTGACTACTGACCACTGACCACTGAGTTTGATTCTGAGCACTGATTGTTGACTACTGACATTGAGTATTGATACTGACTCAGACTCAGACTCAGACTCAGACTTAGACTCAGACTCAGACTCAGACTTAGACTCAGACTACTGAGTACTGGGTACTGACTCAGACTTTTCAGTACAGTAGACAGTACAGCAGACAGTGAAAAACGGGAACAAGACTAAAGTACGAAGAGAAAGTAAAGAAAGTAAAGGTGGCGTTAGGAGCCCTGCGCCGGAAAAAAACATCTTTACAGTGTTTTTCAAAATCATTCAAACCAGCGTGGCCAAATGGTTCGAAGCAAGAAGACACAATGGTTCATACCAGGTCTGCCAAACGATTCAAACCACATTAGCAAAATTAAAACAAACCAATCCACATAACCCCCCACAAACAAGGAAGGAAACCAGTTCATGTCTCGCTCCGCTTTGACCTTTGATTAGTATTGCTAGACTCCCAGAATGTAGTACATTATAAGTACATTATAATATGATGCAATCCTCCAGATTTGAGATTGCCCAATATTGAATTCTAATGAAAGTTGGTGTGAAAGACATTAGGCCATTTTGGTTTGAAAGCGTGTGCGAAGGGGTACGAAACTTTATTGAATTATTGGATTGTTTAATTTTTGCTAGTGTGGTTTGAACCGTTTTGCTGCCCTGGTTTGAATAGATTTGAAGAACACCTGTACTTCCATTTCTTAAATCCCGCTTTTCAATCCATTGCCCATTGATATCATTTTTCAATCGATTCCAGTATTAGTACCAATGTCGACCCCAGTTATTGATCTCTTTTGATACCTTATTGATACTAGATAAACCCGTAGACTAATATAATACTACACTAATATAATACTACACTAATATAATACTACAATACTACTAACTACTAACTACTACACTAATATAATACTACAATACTACTAACTACTAACTACTACACTAATATAATACTAGAATACTACTAACTACTACCTACTACACTAATATAATACTAGAATACTACTAACTACTACCTACTACACTAATATAATACTACAGTACTACTAACTACTAACTACTACACTAATATAATACTACAATACTACTAACTACTAACTACTACACTAATATAATACTACAATACTACTGTTAGAACCACCATAGGCAGGGCGTTGCCCATGAAGGTATTATGACGCCTCTCAGTCCGATTGTTACAATGGTGATACGGCGTTTGGCCATCAGAGCATTTAGTGCATAGATGGCTCCTTTCGAATATGACAGAACAATTCTTCCCATTGTTCTGATGGAGAGTTTACTGACTTTGACTCTGAGTACTCAATACTGATTCTGAATAGTGAGTATTGACTACTGATGTCAGTGTCAGGGTCAGTGTCAGGGTCAGTGTCAGGGTCAGTGTGTGATACGACCATACTGTTAATAATGTATGGAATGACAGCATACCATCGATGGTACATGGTGCTATCCTATGGTATACCACATTGACTTCCAGTACTGTTACATTCTAGGTCCTAGTGGCCAACAGTCAAACAATCATGAGACGACCAGAAGATCAGTGTCATCTCTTTCTTTGGGGATTGGGATATTTCGACTCTGGAAATGGTCAGTGAATCCGTCAAGTGAATCCGTCAAGTGAATCCGTCAAGTGAATCCGTCAAGTGAATCCGTCAAGTGAATCCGTCAAGTGAATCCGTCAAGTGAATCCGTCAAGTGAATCCGTCAAGTGAATCCGTCAAGTGAATCCGTCAAGTGAATCCGTCAAGTGAATCCGTCAAGTGAATCCGTCAAGTGAATCCGTCAAGTGAATCCGTCAAGTGAATCCGTCAAGTGAATCCGTCAAGTGAATCCGTCAAGTGAATCCGTCAAGTGAATCCGTCAAGTGAATCCGTCAAGTGAATCCGTCAAGTGAATCCGTCAAGTGAATCCGTCAAGTGAATCCGTCAAGTGAATCCGTCAAGTGAATCCGTCAAGTGAATCCGTCAAGTGAATCCGTCAAGTGAATCCGTCAAGTGAATCCGTCAAGTGAATCCGTCAAGTGAATCCGTCAAGTGAATCCGTCAAGTGAATCCGTCAAGTGAATCCGTCAAGTGAATCCGTCAAGTGAATCCGTCAAGTGAATCCGTCAAGTGAATCCGTCAAGTGAATCCGTCAAGTGAATCCGTCAAGTGAATCCGTCAAGTGAATCCGTCAAGTGAATCCGTCAAGTGAATCCGTCAAGTGAATCCGTCAAGTGAATCCGTCAAGTGAATCCGTCAATGGGTGAGAAAGTCAGGGCCAGGGCATTCCAACCAGGTAATAATGTCGAAATTCGTCGTCCAACAAACTAATACCGAAGTAATTTAAAGGATCTTTAGTCTAAAGGTGGATCTAGAAACTAACCTTACTGATGAGTCTAAGGATAATTATCGAACCCAAGCGAACTGTTCATTAGGCTAAGGATGGGTCTACCAATATAATGGAGCTGTTTGCCAACCTAAGTGTGGGTCTGAAAACTACCCTTTCTGAGCATGAGGCTGAACACTGACACTGACACTGACACTGACACTGACACTGACACTGACACTGACACTGACACTNACACTGACACTGACACTGACACTGACACTGACACTGACACTGACACTGACACTGACACTGACACTGACACTGACACTGACACTGACACTGACACTGACTTGAGTATTGACACTGACTTGAGTATTGACTGACTAGAAGAGGGCATTTAAAGTGGGTTTAGAAAAAGGTACATTTCAAAGTACAATATATTTTGGAGTGGAGTGTGGAGTAGAGTGGTAGGTCCCAAGATCAGGTCCAGTTCGCAGTGAAGTAACCAGTCTCAGCAACTGGAACTATGACCAGAGTTCATGGATTTGAGAAATATCACAACGAAGTCTAGTGTGTGTATTATGTAGGCTCGAGAGTAGATATAGTAGAGAGTCTTTGTAGTAGAGAGTGTACAGAGTGTACAGAGTCTACAGAGTAGAGAGTCTATTTAGTAGAGAGTCTATTTAGTAGAGAGTCTATTTAGTAGAGAGTCTTTGTAGTAGAGAGTGTACAGAGTCTACAGAGTAGAGAGTAGAGTAGAGTAGAGTAATGTAATACTCAGGCAGTGATACAGAGAACATGATAGATCATGAGTACTCTATTCAGAGCTCTCATGATGTAGACAACTCATAAAACATCTGGACACTGACTACTAAGTCCAGTGGTCTACTGTTGACTACCAAGTACTGACTACTAACTCCAGTAATATACTGTTGACTACTAAGTACTGGTTTTGACTGACTACTGACACTGAGTACTGACTTCAGTGATATGCTGTTGACTACTGAATAAGTACTGACTGGAACCTGTAGTTAGTTTCCAGCCTAGTCCTTACGACTGGACATATGATCGGACATACTTGGAGTACGATTGCAATACTTAGAGCACGCTTGCAATACGATTAGACGAACTATACGTATACGATTAGAATACTTGGAATACGATTGTAATACGATTGTAATACGATTGGACTTACTATACGTTTACCAATTAGCAAGGTCCTAACAAATGAACGATAAGTGATTTAATGAGCTACAGTGTTTTTCAAAACTCTTCAAACCAGCCTCCAGATTTAGATATTCATAATATTGAATTCTTCAATGAATGAAAGTTGGTGTTTGAAACATTCCGCCATTTATCATTTGGTTTGAAAAACACGGTATTCGCAGTTTCACTGTATAATGCTATACTTAGACATATATGGCCTAAACTTTCAAACAAGCATATGACTACTGGCAGGATCAACCAGATAACTATGAAGAAGTTCCTTTTTGGGGTTGTCCACTGACAGTGATACAGTGACTATACACGACTTTATACAGTGACACAGTGACTATACACGACTTTATACAGTGACACAGTGACTATACACAACTTTATACAATGACTTTATACGGTGATACAGTGACAGTGACAGTGACAGTGACAGTGACAGTGACAGTGACAGTGACAGTGACAGTGACAGTGACAGTGACAGTGACAGTGACA